>ML372724.1:0-12051 GCA_005239525.1 Nicotiana knightiana | reverse complement strand
TTAATCTACTATTTGGGTCTTCACCAGTGAGTAAAATATGAATTTGATTAGTAAAATTATAAGGATTTTCTCCTAGTGATACTAAATTCTGGAATTCTTGGGGAAATTCTACTTTGTATGCTTCCCATACTCCTTTAGCTGATTCTCCTAGAAAAGTTTCTAAGTATCTATACATAGTTTCTGCATCTGATTCTGAGTAATTTTTAATATAGTCTGCCACCACTATTCCTTTCCATAAATCTATTACCGAATTCCACATTTGTGGATCGTGTGCAGCTATATTTAATATCTTACCTTTACTACCTCCTTCTTGGAGTTTAATCGGTTCTTCAATAGGCATTCTTTTACCCATTGGTTTTACATTTTCTTGAGCAGTTTCTCCAATCCTATATACTCGTTTTCTAGGTATATTTCCTGTGCTAGTGTCTACTGTGAATGTTTGTTGAGGAGTCTTTTGGAAAGGTGTTGAACTTGTAGATTCCATTAATTCTTTTTGACTTATTAGGGATTCTATTTCTATATCATCATTTTCGTTTTCTACATATTTTATTATTTTATCCATTTGTTCTAATTTTGACTGAATATCATATTCTTNCATTTAAAAAGTTTTCTTTCATTAATTTTATAGATTTCTTTAGCTTTTTCTATCGCTATGTCTACTTCAAACTCATTTTCTGGTAAAATTTCTATGTTCATCATATCGGTGTTGCCTTCATCATTTATTGTACTTTCTGTTATACTTTCTTCATTTATCCCTTGTTGGGGTGTATAATTATAATCTGTAAATCTAATCGATGTTTCTCCCTTTGAGTTAGTATACATTAGATGGGATTCTGGTTTTAAAACTTTCTTTTTATTAAAACTTTCCAGATTCCATTCTAATCCTGCGTACTCTTCGGGGTCTATTTTTATGGGCTTTATTAGTTTAATTCCTTTATTTCCCACTACTTCTACTACATCATCTATTTTTAGTCTGAATCTGGTGTTACTATCATCCGTTATTTTTCCTAGAAATCCTATACACATTAAAAGATTGTTTCCGTTAGTCATTTCTTCGTATCCTTTAGTCTGTATTCCTATTTTTATGTTTTTTCCGAATTCTAACATGTTCATCATAAAGTCTGGGCTTATGTAAAAAATTCCTCCATTATTTGTCATGTCTACCTCTGTTAATCCTATTATGGACTTCTTTAATTCTGTCCATCTATCATCATATACTACTACTAGGACTTTTGTTCCTAGGTTCTTTCTAGTTAACCCTTTAAGTCCTATAATAATTAGTCCCATATGCATTAAATTCTTTTTAAACCTTTTTACTTCTTTCATTGATTCTGGATTAATTAGGTTTAAAGTTGTAAAACTGTCTCCTATAGCTGATATCTGGTCTTCTCTATAATGTCTGTATAATTGAGCTGTATTACTAAGCCATCTAGTTTTGTATAATATTCTTGGGTCTAAGAGTCTTAGTTGATTTTGTTGGAAAATTTCTATATTTTTATCTACATCTATTATTTCATCTAACTGTTGATTATCTTCTTCTTCTTCTCGTCTGCCTAGTAGTATTCTTGATAATATACTATTACTTAGTCTATTTTCTGAGCAGCTTGGTCTTGATCTAACTGGAAGAAAGTCCATTTTTTCTGTTTTTTACTTATTCTTTCTTTTTGTGGAGTTATTTCTATCTTTTCTAATTTACTTATTAAATTATCTATTTCGTGATTATTGCTAGATTTCTTTGCTTCTTTTTCTCTTAGTAACCTATCTAATTTATTATCTACTTCTATTAGCACTGCTATTATAATGTTGTTTTGTTTAATTATTACCTGGTCTGACTTAGATCCTGGTATAAAATCTTTAAAATCTTGTGGAAAGGGTATAGTTTTTTCCAATAATTGTAAGGCTTCTTTATGTATGTCTGCTATTTTCATGAAAGAGAAATTGTTTTTAGATCTTCCAATCTCTTTTTTATGTCTTCTATTTCACTAAGCAATTGTTTATCAGTCCTTTTGTCTGGAGAAAATATTCTTTTTTCTATTTCTTTTTCTTGTGTCTTTAGAAAGTCCAAATTTTCTTCTAATTTTATAAAAACTTTCTTTTGTTTTTCTATTAATAAACGTATTTCTTCTAAAACTTGTCTATTATGTTTATTATCCTGTTGAAACCTTTCACTTAGATTTATTATTAAATCTACTAAAGTATTATATTGCTTGTCTTCTGTATGTAGAATATGTTCTCAAATTGCACTTTATAATAGTCTGATTTTTTAAACTTCTGTATTTCTTTTCAAAGAGTATTTTAAGTCTAAATATTCTAAGTGCTTTAAATTATCTATTTTGATTAGTCTAATGGTATCCAAATTTTTTGATTCTTCGAAAATCTTATTCTTTGGTTTTCTAAAAATATTTCACCTTCTATATATTGTAATTCCCATTCTAAAGCTGATATTGTTTCTTTACTAATACTATGTTTTACTATATTACTTGTTTCTGTATTAATTATTAAATCAGATTCTTGTATCTGTTCAGCTAATTCCAGAGTTGTTGTTAAAAGATTTCTAACCTTTTTTAAAATTTTCTTTAATTCTATTTTTCTGCGTAAAATTCTACTTAAGATCCAATAATTAAAGGCTATTTGTTTAGTTAAAGGATGTTGTCTCATAAATATTATTTATCCTAATGGGATATGTTTTATAGTGTTTCTGATTGTCCTAAGATAATCCTTTTCTTGTTCGAGTTCTATGGTTAATGTCTCTATTTCTAAAATAATACGATTTTTAAGTTCTGGGTTGTTTAATTTACCTGCTTCTGGTCTTTCACAAAGAGCTAATTGTATTTCTAACCACTCTATATAGTTTGTATAATTACTAATATTTTCTAAGGTAATATATACTAGTTTATAGTAGCAACTTATAAATCTAGCAAAAATATGTTGTTTCATAAATNAATATTCTATTATTCTCTTGCTTTCTAGTATATCGCTTGCTACAGCTGTTATTTCCCAATGAAGTCTATTTAATATATTATCTACTTGATAGTATTCTTCGTATTGTTCTACAAATGTTTTAAGTCTAATAAGCCATCTATATTTCTTTTCGTTACTAAGTATTTTTAATTCTTCTTTATGAATGTTTGTAAAAGTAATACCTATATATCTAGCGTACCAAGTTCTTTTCATATATTTAGTATCTTATCTCTTTTGTTTTAATAATATTATCCAACTATATTCTATGGCTGATATCTTATCTATGAGTCTGGATAATCTTTCTTTATTGGTCTTATTAGTGTGTAGATATCTATAATGTTCGTATAATTGGTCTAATTTTTTTCTTATTTCTACTAATGGTTTATTCATGAACTATAATATGCTTAGAATCTTTTGGCTCTGATACCAAAATATTAAGGTGGATATGATATTTCGATAAATTGTTTTTTCTGCTCTTTGAATAGAAATTTGCTTAAGAAAGTTGTTTTGTTTTCTTATAGTTGTACTGTCCTACTCGGTACTTACTCACCTCTTCTTTCTCAATGTAAATATGGTGGATATGATATTTCAAAATATCATATCCACCTTAATATTTTGGTATAGGAGCAAAGTTTTCGGGTTTTTTCGAAAGGAAAAACTCACCTCACTCGTTAACTATGTAAATTTTATATGCTTTATATTCTCTGAAATATCTTCCCCTATATGTAAATTACAAGTTTTTATGCTAAAAAAAAATTAAAAAAAAAAAAAATCTAATTAAGCTTAGTATTCTTCTTTTAACCTGTTATACCTAGTAAATGGTTATTCTCTTAATTTCTTAATAACTTCGATGGATTAACCTGTAAATTCCTAGGCATTGAAGTGGCTTTGCTATAAATTCCTTTTGATAAGAGGATGTTTTAAACAACCATGACCAGGGTGTGGTTAAAGAAGATAGTTGTTAAGATATAGGTTAAGAGAAAGAGATGAACAGTAAAACAGGATTCCAGAATAAAAATAAAAAAAATAAAATAAAAAAAAATTATATATATATATATTCATGCACCACTGATATGGACGTCCATTTTTCCTTTGTTGTTTTTTGTTTTACGTTTTCCTCCTTTGTGACTGTAGTAGTTATAGCTAATTGACGGAAAGGGTCAAGGATGTGGCATGCTGCAAGTGTTTTATATCGTGGATCAGAATCAATCTGAAATTTATTGGTTCCTAATGCCACATCAGATTAACAATAATAATTAAGTTTGTAATTAAATATTTATAAATATTTAATAATATATTTTTTAATATATTAAAAAAATTCGAACAAAAACTATTAGATTCACGTGAATTCATAACTCATAACATAGATTTCCCCTTATCAATCTAGCAAGCTAGTACGTGAGATTTCCTTTATCTTGCTAGATTGACCCTCCAAGAAAAAATGATACTGTTATTATTTGTAAAGTTGAATAATTTTTTCTTCTACTAGTATTTCATCTTAAGATTATTGATAAACTATAAAATGTTGTAGTTTAGAATACGTTCTATATAATTTTTAAATATGTAAACTGGAATTTGAAGAAAAAAAATTGCGGAATCAATATCCGAATTAATATAAAAAGTACGCATTTAATGTAGCATGTGCGGACATATCTACTATAATCAATTTGAACTATCCAAAAATCTATAAAACCTTCATAGCCATATTAATTTTGTCTTATGTCATGAAAAAATAACGAATTCAATTTTGATTTACTTCTGCTGACTTAAAATTGTAAGTTTGCTTCTTAAGTTGATCCGTGTACTGTTAATCCAGGTAAATGTTAGATATAATTGCAAATAACCAAAAAGGTAAAAGAGATAATTATATGAAGTGTGTGTAGTCATGTATGTTTAGGGTTATCATTGAGGATTGTGGTATGGAGAGGACTCTCCATCCTTTAGTAGAGGTCAAGGACGGTCTTTCCATAAAGCAAGTAAAACAATTGATTTAGGCTCCATATTTATGAGGGTTCCATCTTTTGTTATATCTAATTGGTTATGTATAAGTTTTAAAAAAGAATGTGTGAAGTGAAAAAAATTGATTTATTTCTTTAACAAGTATAGAGAAGAGGGATATGCAACTGCTATGATTTCTGCCAAGAAAATTGCACTTGAAATGAATATCGAACCTGAATTTCGTACGAAGCGTATGATATATAGGAAGTAACAATTTGATGATAATGTCGATAATAAAATCTCAAAATATTTCGAAGAGTCCTTTAGAGTTGATTACATTATACATAGTTGTAACGACCCGACATGTTAATTTGAGTATCTGCACTTCGCTCGGTGTTCTAAGGATTTGAGTATCTCCGCATGATGTATTATGACTTGCGTAAATCGTGGGTGTTGGTTTTCAAGCTATCCTGAATCAATTTGGAAGAATGAACTTCAAGATTTAAGTTCTTAGTTGGAAGAATTGATTAAGGTTAAACTTTTAAGTATTTGACCTCGAAATGGAGTTTCATCACTTTCTTTAGCTCCGTTGGGTGATTTTGGACTTGGAAACGCGTCCGGATTGTAATTTGGAGGTCCGTAGTTGAATTAGTCTTGAAATGCGAAAGTTGGATTTTTAGAAGTTTGACCGGGAATGGACTTTTTGATATCGGGTTCGGATTCCGATTCCGGAAGTTGGAATAGATCCGTAATGGCAAGTGTGACTTGTGTGTAAAATTTGAGGCCAATCGGAATTGATTTGATATGGTTCGGACGCTCGGTTGCGATTCTAGAAAGTTCTCGAAGTTTAGTTTGATTTTCATGCATTTTGGCGTCTGATTCGTGGTTTTTGAAGCTATTTTGATTATTTGAGCGCGCGAGCGAGTTCGTGTTGTGTTTTTAGACTTGTTCGCATATTTGTTTTAGGGCCCCGAAGGATCAAGTGAGATTCGAATTGGTTTCGGAACGATTTTTCATAATCTTTGATTTCTGGTTCTGGTGTCATCGCATTTGCGATGTTTCTGCTGCAAATGCGACTATCGCAATTGTGAAGCAGCCTCGCATCTTCGAAGCCGGGCTGCTGAGGGAAAGACTCGCAATTGCGAGGAATATTCCGCTTTTGCGAGGCCTGTTGAGTTCGCATTTGCGAACTCAGCATCGCATTTGCGATAAAGACCTGAGCTGAGTTTGTTCGCATTTTCGATCTAGCGTCCGCTTTTACGAAGGTCGAGTGTTCGCATTTGCGACACTCTAGTCGCATTTTCGAAGGTAGCATGGAATTTCATTATACGTTTTTGCGATAATTTGTTCGCATTTTCCGGTTCGCATTTGCAAACCCCCTGTCGCAAATGCGACATCTGCAGCCTATTAAGTGTTGCGAATTACGAGTTTTTGCTTCATTTTTCATATTTTTTAACCCTAGCTTCGAGGTGAGGCAATTTTGTGAAGATATTTTCATACCAAATCATCGGGTAAGTATATTTAATTAATTTTCAACTATATTTCATTACTTTATACAAGATTTAACATCAACTTCATGGGAAATCTATGGGAAAACTTTGGGATTTCGTCAAAGTTTTTGAAAAATAAAAATTTGGATTTTGAGAGTCGAATAAGACTCGTATTTGAAAACAAAACACGTATTTGGACTTGTGAAGCTGTGGGTGGTCAAGACCTACCCTTGGACCCGGGTTTTGACCGGGCGGGCCCGGGGTTTGAATTTTATTGACTTTTTAGAAATTGAATAAACATCACAGCTTTATTGGTTAAATTATTTTCTCTTGCATTGTCTGATTTATTCAAGTCGTCATTGGCTAGATTGAGTCGAGCGGAGGCGAATTTGTAGAGGAAAAGGCTAAGTTCAATGTTGATTTAACCGAATCGAGGTAAGTGTTTTGCCTAACTTTGTTGAGGGAGTTTTTCCTCCTATTTGTCATTGTTTGCTACATGTGGGGGTGATACATATATGAAGTGACGAGCATATATGTATGTGTCGGGGTTAATCATGCTCGGGGGTAGATGATGTTATAACTGTGTCTTGTAGAATTACGTAACTTCCTTGCTTCATGCCTCGCTTGATTTACAGATATTAAGAACGTAGTATAAAATGTTAGAAATAAATACCTAGCCTGATATAACTTGATCAAATTTGATAGAATTCTGAGAATACATTGATGTGTCTAGTTTGGTCATCTCTATGCGTAATCACTACTACATTGCTACGACTGATATTTTGAAATGCTGGATTCTATACTTGTGTTGCTGATAAATTGTGAGATTTATGGAAGTACTTGAATAATACGGTCCTTGAGGGTTTATTGAATCATTGTTGGCTTAGAAATTCCGTGATTGAGAACTTGTTGGAATATTTGTTTGAACACTCTCCTCGGTGTTATTTATATTTCCTGCCTTGCCATTTTATTGAAATTCATATGCTTGGTGAGGAAGAATGTAAAAGTACGAAGGGTGACCATGTTATTTGTGACTAAAAGCACTAAGGGTGGTATCGTGTCATTGCATTTATACTGTTATACTTTTGCATCATTGCGAGTTCATGACACGAGGGTGTTTCCGTGCAAGTGAGGATGAGGGACATGCATTATGTTATAATATTCTTTTCTTGCAGATATCTTCATGTCTTACCTTGAATTGTTGATGTCGTATTTATGGTTCTTATGTGTGACATGTCATCACTGTTCTGTCCTTATTCTCTATCTCAAGAGTTGTTGTGTTGCCCATGCCTTCTATTTGTTTAACTTGTAAACATCATACTTACTTCCTGTTGTTATGATTGCATCCATGTCATATCTATTTTGGTGCACTTAGGTACGAGTCTTCTTTCATGTTGGTCATTCATGCTCTACTTGTTGCATTATCAAGAACATGCACCCCTTTCCCCTTCTCTTGTTTGTTATATCTATCTTCACGCCTCCATCATGCTAGTTGGTTGAAGTTATAACCAATTTTTCCTAATTGTTGTCATTACCTCTATGCTCTCTGTTTAGACTGTACTGATGCTCTTTTATACATTCTCGTTCATTATTACTGCTTGCGTATTTCCTTCCTTTTCATTTATATTATCGGTATTTATCTCATTTGGTTGGTACTCTTTTATGCATATATGGTGAGGATGAGATAAATGCACAAAGGGTGTTGTCGTGCCGTTAGATTTGATGTCTTGAGTACTTCTTTCACACTATGAAAGTTTGAGGTAATTGTTGTGATTCATAGGCTTTCGTTCTAAGGAAACGACCGGTTAGGATGTTGGAAACTGTTGAATTGTGATTCTTTCCGGTACTCTTTTATTGTTTTGTACAGTTGCATTGTGTACTCTATTCTATTATTTTGTCGCATAGTTCTATTGCTAGTTTACATTATAGTGTTTATTAATGAGCATCTTTTAACTAAAATCCTCGTCACTACTTCGACGGGGTTAGTCAAGATACGTACTTGTACATGGGGTCGGTTGTACTGATACTACACTTCTGCACACTTTGTGCAGACTATTGGAGCGGAGCTGCTGAAGAAGTCGGGGGCTGACCCTGAAGTTGTTCGTGTATTCTGGATAGAAGCTGCCACTAGTCCTTGGTAGTTTTAGACATTATTAATCTGTTCATGTAGTTTTCAAACATATCGTGTGATTATTTATATTTGCTTTTGAAAATTCTAAATCCTAGAAGCTCATGATTCGTACTACCAGTTCTTGGGTAAAAGTTCAGATAAATCCAATTTTTTTTATAAGTTCATTTAGTTAGTTTCTTTTGTTAATTGGCTTACCTAGCGAGTCAAGTTAGGTGCCATCATGACCTGTGATTTTTGGATCGTGAAAATAGTAGACAAGGCTATTTTTTTCACTTCAAAATAGATTTGAACAATTCGAAGCATATGAAAATATTTTTGATTTTATATTTAGCTGTGAAAATTAAGATCACTAAATGATGGAAATTTTAAAAAAATATTGCCTTAATCTTGATTGTTCCTTAAAGCATAATAATCAATTTGATATTGATGGTTTAGATTTATTTTCGGAATTAAAAATATTAAGAAAAATAGTACAATTAGAAGATAACATTCTAATTGATACACTCGGTCAAATAAAAAAAATTGATTCTTTTTCCAATGCTTATATTACTTATGGAATAATGTTAATAACTCTTGTTTCCATCGTTTCAACGAAGAGAAATTTTAAAAATTAAAATTGATAAAATCTAACATAAGATTAGGAATATCTCAATACAAAATTAAATGAATTAGCTATATTGCCAATTAAGAAAGAGTTAATAGGAGTTATTGACTATAAGAAAATTATTAATAACTTTGTATCTAAGAAACTCTAGAAAAATAGACTTCAAATAAAAAAAATTAAAAGAAAAAGAAATTGTTAAGGCCCCGCACAAAGTTTGGCTTTAGGCTACAAAACTCGTCGAGCCGTCCCTGGCAGAGGTTTTGGGTTTAAGTCCTTACTCTTTAGAATAGAAAAAATTCTGATAAAGTCAAAGTGCTTTTCGGCCGGGATTCTTTCCACTTAAATGAGCCTTAAATATACGTTATAAATTCAAATTAGTCGAAATTCTAAAGCATGTATATAATATAATATGAGAAACAAAAAAATGGGAAAATTTCACATAAGAACAACCGAGCTCCCTACTTTTTAATTTTGTAGCCCATATTTCAATTTACAACCAACTAGCCCAAAAATAATAGGCTAAGATTCAACATCCAACTCCAATAGGTTCTCGAAATTACTAGTTAATTTTTAAAAAAGATTGCTCAAGCTTTTAAGTTAATTTTCGAATCAGTAACTGTGACTCAAATATTAGTTCAACAAACCAAATTCATTTGAGTGGTGAAAATTAGATTTTTAACAAGCTTAAATATGTGAGATAAAATTCCGAACTTAATTTTGTTAAATATTTGGAGTGAGTGTTATTTAGACTTGTTATAAATAGTATAAGGAGGTTGTATATAGAATTTGAAGTCATTTAATTGTGATGACCCAAAAGGTCATCCCGCGTAATTTTAGCTAAATCTGTGTTTCGAGGCCGTGAAAACCTCCTTTTATCTCACATCGATGTGTGTGCGCAACCCGGACGTGTAGCCGGGAAGCCGTTAAGTGGAAAATTGATAAAATGATGATTTTGTATTAATTATTTGAGTAAAGTTGACTTTGGTCAACATTTTTCGTAAACGGACCCGGACCCGTGATTTGACGGTCCCGGAGGGTCCGTAGGAAAATATGGGACTTGGGCGTATGCCCGGAATCGAATTCCGTGGTGCCAAGTCCGAGAAATGAATTTTTGAAAAAAATTATTTTCTGAAAAATATAAAGGTTTTTGAAAATGATATTTGATGTGAAACCTGTGATACTCCCGTATTATGGTTCCGGAGCCTGGAACAGGTTCAATATATTTTATATGTGTTATCTGTGAAATTTGGTGGGAAACGGACGTAGTTTGACGTGATTTGGATCGAAAATGGAAAATTTAGAAGTTTTGGAAGTTTAAAGGAATTTCATTGATTTTGAGGTTTAATTCGATGTTCATGATGTTATATTAGTGTTTTGGTTACTTGAATAAGTCCGTAGGATGTTTTTGAGGTTGTGTGCATAATCGGTTGGGAGCCCCGAGGGTTCGGGTGAGTTTCGGGTGGGTTCCGGGATGTTTAGAGTTGAAAATTCAGTGCTGGTGCGCCCGCACCTACGAGCCTTGGGCCGCAGGTGCGGATAAGCAGCTGCAGGTGCAGTCCAGCCCAGCCAGCCCAATTCAGCAGGTGCAACCCATTCTTCGCAGAAGCGGTTCCGCAGGTGCGGCAGTACCTCCGCAGGTGCGGCCCTCAGTGGCTTAGCCCATTTCCGCAGGTGCGATGGATTTTCTGCACCTGCGAAAGCGCAGGTGCGACCCAAGCACCGCAAGTGCGAGGGTCAGGCAGTGTTTAATTTAGATGTTCATCCGATTCTTCTTCATTTTCTTCACCAAAATAGGAGGCCAAGGGCGATTTTCTCTAGAGAGTTTCTTCCCAAATCGTAGGTAACTAACCCCTAACTAGTTTCTTTCAACTTCATAATGATTTCAACAACTTTTATCAAGAATTCTAGGGTTTTAATGGTAGAAAATTGGGGATTTGGGTAGAGTTAGGGTTTTTTTATTATTTGAGAATTTGACCTCGTTGTGGGATCGGATTTCGAAACAAATTATATATCCGGGCTCGTGGGGAAATGGGTGATCGGGTTTTGGTCCGAACCTCGAGTTTGGGCCAAGCGGGCCCGGGGTCGAATTTTGGTATTTTTAGAATAATTATGGGAAATGTATAAATAGGCTTTGGTATTGAGTTATTGAATTATTATTGATGTTATTAAGTCAATTATGTCTAGATATTATCGTTTCGAAGTCGGATTCAATAGGAAAGGCCGTGATTGAGGCTTGACTTGCATTCTTGGAGCCGAGGTAAGTGTTTGGCCTAACCTTAGCTTGAGGGAATAGGTATAGAGTCTTATTTGCTATGTGTAATTCATGTCCAACGTATAGGTGAGGTGACAGGTATCTATATGTTGTGGTCAAGCATGCCCGTAAGTTGATTTTGATGAATTGTTTAATATTCTTTGATAGTCTCCGTGTTGTGAATTATTGGGAACCTTGAAAGTGGTACCTTGAGGTCACTTCATGACGTAGAAAGTTACTGACTATGTGGTCGGTCGAGGATTTTACTGTTGACAGTATACCTCTGAGTGAGATTGGTTATTGCTGAGTCCCTTGCCGGGATAGTAGAATTTTGTTGATTATTTCTGAACATTTGAAATGTCGTATTGCTAAACTTTCATATCAATTGTTGCTTTTACACTCACCATGCACGAGGGAACATTCCGTGCCGAGTGATTATTATTATGCACGAGGAAACATTCTGTGCCGATGATTATTATTTATACACGAAGGAACATTCCGTGCTCATTGATTATTATTTATGCGCGAGGGGACATTCCGTGCTGATTGATTATTATTTATGCACGAGGGGACGTTCCATGCTGATTGATTATTATTTATGCAAGAGGGGAAATTTTGTGTCATGTTTATGATATATATATATATATATATATATATATATATATATATATATATA
>ML372718.1:7150-52197 GCA_005239525.1 Nicotiana knightiana | reverse complement strand
GGGTACGATATCTGGACTTAAAATCCTATATTACTTGTCGACCACGTACACTTGCGTGTGCAGGATTTCGACCAACAAGCGTTGCAATGATTAAGGCCACAAGATAGTGACGAGTCTGTAGCAGGACCGAACCCACATAAATCATCTTCCACAGCTAAGGCAGATCAAGAGGCAACTTCTATTTCTCATGATGAAATTAGGGCAAAGTTGGATTCTGATTTGCGTGAACGACCAACAATTGCAGCTTCAGTTTTTGATGGAAAGGAGGTTGTCTTGCATATTCGAAAGGAGTCTATCTTGAAGCTTTGGACTTCGATTAAGCGTAGGCTGAAAGGCAGCACTGCAGACAATGTCTCTGATCTTGAAGAAAATACTAAAGTGATCCTTGAGCCAATGGATGGGGATGATGTGGATATTTCCCCTTTGAGAAGCTTATTAGAGTCCCTTTTTGAGCTTGCTGCTTCATATAACAAGACACGGTCGGCTTTATCTGAGAAGGTTGAAGAGACTGCAATATCAGACGTTGAGGTACACCTCACAAATGTCATGATTGAAGAAGAAGAAAAGGTTAGAGAAGTGTCATCTATCCGCCGGTCCCTAGTTACAGTGAAAGAGAAGATAGAGAAGCTCCGTGAAAAAGAGGACTTAAAAGACCTTTTAGAAGTTGCTGAGAAAGAAGTTGAAGAAGCCAAGTTAGGAGCCTCAACTACTATAAAGGAGTATGACGCATGTTGCACTGCCTTGTTGACTGCTGATGACTTGGCCGATTTGGAGAAGAAGAAGAAGTACTTGGAAGCTATGCTCAAGGATTTGGCCAACTACAAGTTGTTCTTAGATTAGGCTATTAACACTAATTTATTTATTTTTTTCTTTCCTTCATACATTTGATTGTTTAGTAGATGTTCTCATTAGCAATAAAACTTCTTTTGCTTCACTTTATATTGCGCGATCTCATTAATGTTCCCTTTTGTTTTCAAGTGCTTTATGGATTTGAAGACTTGACACACTTGCAGATTTTAACTTTAAGAACTAGCTGACTTGAACACTTCGAATTGATGATGTAACAAACCTAGAAAAATCAACTTGACTTAAAATCGGAGACTTCAACTTGAATACTTAGCCTCTTATTAAAGAAACTACAATAATTCCATCAAAGACCTCAATTTGGCATGAGGAACTTACCCCCATTGAGCCATCAAGACAAGAGAGAGGGTTTAACAAAAGAATACATGTACACCTAATTTTCTAGTGTCGATCAAGTGAATTATATTCCACCATGCCTCATTTGAAAAATGCCTTGGGTAATATATATTTTTTGAACTCATATGACTGAACTTAGAATGAAACTCTAAGTTGCCTACGTACCTCGGTGAAGAGGATTAAGTCATACCGTAGTTCAGAATGGGTAGATTTATTTTTTATGTCCTAACTTTTGCCTAGGCCACCTCTTTCGAGATTTTCAACCTAGCAGACTCTTTTTTTTTTTATGTGCTAACTTTTTCCTCGGCCGCCTCTATCGAGATTTTCAACCTAGCAGACTTTTTTTTTTATGTCATAACTTTTGCCTAAGCCGCCGCTTTCGAGGTTTTCAACCTAGCGGACTTTTTTTTTGGGCCGTACTCAGTTTAGACTCATGCGGGCCAGGAGTATAGGAACGTGCAGTTTAGGCTCATGCGTCAAGGAGCGACATTCTGCAATTAAGGTTGCAAATCTACCCAATGAAATCACGCCACATGTACAAGTGACATGTTCTGGCCAATCAAATGCGGTCATGTCACACTTCAATTTGATTAGTCGGAAAGAGTTTGTTCTTATCACAACTCCTCCCTTCCACAACTATAAATAGGGGTCTTCATAATTCAGAAAGGCCACCAGAAGTTATAACAGGAAGCAAGAGAGAGCTCGTGGATCAAACACCATAAATTTCTCTACAAGATTCAAGCAACCAAGTTCAAGCTCAAGAACGAAGAACAAATCAAGTCCAAGCTCAAGAACAAAGAACAATTCAAGTGTTCAAGTTCAAGAACAAAGTCAAATCAAATACAAGGCATTCAAGATCAAGGCTACTTGTTCGTGATAAATTCGTGACAACAATCAAAGTGTTCGCGACGGATAAATAAAATTAAAATTCAAGATCAAGCTCAAAGGCCCTTGAATAAAAGAAGAATCAGAGGATTCATAGAGATTGTACACTCATAATATTCGAAATAAAATACTACGATTGTTGCAATATTTTTCGGTCTTGATTTTAATTTTCTCGACGCAATTTATTGTCTACAAATTCTGGCACGCCCAGTGGGACTTTTGTTTGACTTGGTGTGCCACGTCATTTGACATGTGGCACCAAACTGGGCCTCTAGGAAGATGACATCTTGGGCTTAATGAAGTGGGCTCATCACTTTAGCCCAATTAAATGGGTTAGCCCAATGGATTAAGACTCATTTATTTAATCCATTTATATTGGACCTATATAATTAATTCATTTATATATTAGCCCATAATATTTATTTGGACCAATATATCATGAATTTAATATATAGTCCAAATTAATTTATGAATTTAATTTTGCAAAGTTTATATACCTACAGTATTTTTAAAAATTTGTTGATTGTAGGGGTAAATTTAGCCCGACGATATAACAATAGAGATAAATTTGACTTGATAGTATAACGGAGGTTAAATATAACAATATATTAAAGTAGAAAGGTATATTTGGCTCTTTTCTCTTTTATTATTGTGTTGCTAAATTGACATACTAATTAATATTAGTTTATTTGTGAATGATTGATAAGAAATAATAAATAAAAGGCACATGACTTTAGAAGGATAAACACGCAAACCTGCACAGGTTCATTAATCATATCGAAGTTGGGTCTGTGATCCTTGTAAAATATTAATTGAATATCTACATAGACTGTTTTTGTTGAATATCTACATAGACTATGTGTAAATTTTCACTGAAAGTAGACAAATTTCAATAAGCATGATTTCAACTTTATAAGTAATATTTAGTATGTTCCTACAAAGTATCTAAAACTTTAGTTTTTAAATCATTATTTTAGGAAGAAATTAATTGTTCTAGATGCCAAATAATCATGAATTTAGGTCTTCAAACGCCTTTAAAATCACGTTTGAGTTCTATACATAATTTTTAATTTTAGCCATTACAAATGTGTTCCCAAACAAGGTGAATTTTGCTATTAGTANGTGGTAGGTTGGTTTTTGACGGGGATAACTGAAATAAGGAGAAAGGTGCACTGTTTGAAAAAGTAAGAGTCACTTGAAAAATAAAAATAAAAAGAGAAAAAAGAAGAAAAGAAGAAAAAAAAAAAAAATTATTTTTTTTTTTTTTTTGACATTCCTCTATTTTTTTTTTTTTTTTTTTTTTTTTTTTTTGAAGTTCATAGTGTGTTTCCCCAGCACTCAAATCTTAATTCCGTCTCAAGAAATTCATTCTGTGAATTGATGAAACAAAATTATAAGCAATAGAGAATAAATTTTCATATATGCTTTGATCATTACAAATAACTATCAAATGTAACTCATATTCTCCTAAAGGTGAAGGTAGCCCTGAAGCAATAATAAAGTTGTCTCTATGTGACTCTATTTGTCACGAATACGAGTCGTAGAAACAGCTACTAGTGTTTCCATTAGGGTAGATTATCTACATCTCACTCTTTGAAGTGTGACCCTTCCCTGAACCCTGCGTGAACTCGAGTTGCTTTGTGCACCGGATTGTTCGTTTATTCTCCTAAATGTAATTATGCGCTTAAATAAGATGAGGTAAGCACTCAAGTAATCCTTCTAGAGAAGTCCATAATTTTGAAACTTCTCCACTTGAAGAAGTCATAATCCAAACTTAAAAGAATTGAACAGTGAAATTATTGCTCCCTTTAAGTATCCTAATTTCAACAAAGTAAAAGACGAAACAAAGATGGGAGAGGTGAAAGTTTATGGTATTATAGCAGGCCCCTTTAATAAAAGAGTTGAATTAGCATTAAAATTAAAGGGTGTGGAATACGAATACATTGAAGAAGATAGGTCCAACAAAAGTGCTCAACTTCTCAAATACAATCCTATTTACAAACAAGTCCCTGTGCTTGTCCATGATGGGAAGTCAATATGCGAGTCGCTCATAATACTTGAATATATTGATGAGACTTGGAGAGACAGGTGTCCTCTCTTGCCTAAAGATCCATATAAGAGAGCCATCGCTCGTTTCTGGGCTAAGTTTATCGATGAAAAGGTACATAGATTTAATTGCAATTAGTTTCTTCTTTTTGTTTAATTATTTGATATTCAAAATTGACTGGCCGACTAATTTAATTCGCGATTGATACATTCACCAAGGAATAATTTGGAGTAATTCAATATATGTGACTTCGCATGCTCCACCACTTCTTTATTAATAGCTTGCTTGGCCAAACTTTCTAAAATCAACTTATTTTGAAAAGAATTTTTCTTAAAAATATTTTTTTTAAAGTACGTTTTGGTGAGAAATAATTTATATATATTTCTAAACATGAATTAGTGTTTGGTCAACCAATTAAAAAATGCTTCTAAATATATTTTTTTTCAAAAGAGTACTTTTGAAAAAAGTATTTTTGAAGCTGCTTCTCAAAAATCTTTTCTACCCCTACTCAAAAGTACTTGTTTCTTTTTAAAAATTTGGCAAAACACCTTAACTTTGACCGAAAAAAGTATTTTTGGCGGAGAAGAAGCTTCGCCAAATAGACTACAAGTCTAAGAGGATGAGCAAAAACATTTGCTCAATAAATAGAATTAGGAGGGTTTAAAATGGATAACGTTTTTGCAATGGAAATTTTTATCCAACTCTTTTATCATTTTTTATCAGTTATTGGCTGCGGTATACAAACTTGTTTCCAGAAAAGGAGAAAGGTTGGGATGAAACTAGTGAGCTCCTGAAATTTCTTGAAAATGAACTCCAAGATAAGAAATTCTTTGGAGGAGACAACATTGGATTCCTCGACATTGTTGCCAGTTACATTCACTGGTTTGGAGCAATTCAAGAATCACTAGGATTGGAACTATTAACCAAACAAAAATTTCCCAAGTTAAGCAAATGGATTGATGAGTTGTTCAACTGTAGAATTATCATGGAAAATCTCCCTCCTAGAGATATATTAGTGCCATTATACAAAGCTCAATTTGAAGCAGCAACCAAGTGAGGCCTCGGGGTCGCGGGCTAGCTCACTTTTGTAAAGGTGGACAGTTCAAACCCCATCAATAGCGTAACATCCTCTTCCCTTCCCTGATTGCTGAAATAAAGGTGTGAATGTGTGATATAGAGTAAAATAAAGAATGATATTCCTTGAAATCTATGTCATGAACAATAAAGAATGTTGAACATTTTGTTGTCATTATTATTATTATAAGCAGACAGTTTGAGCCACTCAAATGTGGTTTAAGATCCAGCAAAACATCAGCTAGATCTTGCCTAAATTTTGAAAATATGTTTGGGACAATTATATAGTACGTTATAGTTTTGCTTAAAACAGCCAACTCGTATGCATGATTATGGCCATTTTTGCAAAGAAAGCGTAGTTTAAGATGTGAGATCAAATTTCAATATGATATATGTCAGTTGAACTCTTTGAAATTCATCAAAATAAAACACTTATTGCTTTGACAGAACATACAATAAGTTCTAAAAAAACAAGGAAAAAGAAAAAGAAAGGGAACTTTACCTAAAAGGATAAAAACTGTGGAAAAAATAATTTAACATCGGAAGGCAAAGAGACTTCATAGAGGAGCAGCACATAACTGTCAAGTGAATGGCTGACAGGGTTACATATCTTCATCAAGTCACTGAATGTTGCATCTCTGTACAATGATTTAACTGCATTTTCAAAGAACACCACATTTAGATTTGTTATAATAACCAAAAAACATTTATGCTAAAGATACTAAATAGAAGAGCCTATTCAAAATGCAATCCAAAAATGTGAAAGACTTCTGGAATGCTGCACAGTAATTTAACTGCATCATAGACGGAAAATCACATTCATATGTGATGCATTACACATATACATGTGTGTGCGCGTGCGTGTATGCTTTAGAGGCACAAGACTATTGGAGTACTCTTTATGTCTAATAAGATATTCCATAATGCATGAATGCCTCTACTCCACTACTTCAGGGAACTCAGAGAGAGACAGATAGAGCAACCGAGTGTCTAGGCCAATTGTGTGCACCTCAACTAATTTCACGTGATACATGCTACCTCTCACGGTCTGACCAGCAACAAGTACCAGGTAAAATCACCTAGTGTTTTTGTCTCCGCTGGATTTGAACTTGAGTCCTCGAGTTCTCAACCCACTTCATCGACTTAAAAGAAAGTAAAATCTCAATCACTCAAGTCACTCACTTGATACTTCCAATTTTTTGGTTAGAGTTAAGACAATTTTAGTCTCAGTACATGTTTATGTAAGGAGGCAGAGCAATGATGTTGATGCTTTAGTTTTCATTTATCTTTAGCACATACCATGCGAAGCCTTGCAAAAAAATCTACCTCTTAAACTTCTCTGTATTAACAGAAATAAAGGATGCAGTCAAAACTATGAGTATCATTTTTAAGAAAACTGCATCTTTAATTTCTTTAAACAATATAAAAGATGCAGTCAAAACTAGGAGTAAAAGCTTACCTCTATTCTATATATAGATCTACACAATGGCCTTAGCTTGAAAATCGTTCCTTCAGTTTGGAAGTCACTTTCAAAGTTATATCACCATAAGGTTCATTTTGATTCGCATGTACAAGTCCGCAATTCTCCAACACCTGGAATCAATTTCCACAAGACAGTAAGTAAAAATCTGCTGAAAAAGTTCTTCAAACAATATATACACATCATACCAAACATGATGATTGACTAAGCAATAAAGCATATATCATAAATATGCAACTAAAAGAGAACTTATGCACACACCTTTTTCTTGACTCAATCAAACACCCACAAAGAGTTAAAAATTTAATACATATGGTATTAGTAGTACAAGTGATACTGACATTAGAAGACCTGAAGATACCCAATATTTGGAACTAACTTGCATCCCAAGTATGAGCAATTAATCCCGCAAATATGAAGACTTACCAGAGTCTCATAAAACATTCGAGCACATATTGTTTTCTTTTTGCCTTCTAAAATTGCATTTAAGCTGAGATCTCCAGTGTCTTCTAAGATGGGAGTTGCTGGTGACTGCAACTTCAAATATTGAGCCACAGCTCTGCAATCATAGTGTTAAAACTTAATAGACTGTCTTGCAAAGTAAATCAGTATAAGGAAAATAATTTTTATCAAGTGCTACCTTGTTCTAGCAGATAATGTATCAAACTCTGGCGTTCCCCCTTGCTTACTTGACGAGGGAGTTCCTCGACGTCCTGCTTTAGCAAATGGATAACAAGCCATATCTTACATCATAAATAAATAAAAACTCAGTAATATGATGCTGCAGACAGTAGTATATAATATCGAACAACATTATCCAAGTTATGACAAAACCTTAAACTTAAAAAGGGAAAAAGAGGTGCTTAGCTCACCAATAGGAGTGTTGTCATCTTGTTCTAGAAAACTTAGATCCTGCATTGGTATTTTGCAACTTATCAGATGCAAAGGAAAAACTAACGTGTATCATGATATCGACTCAACAATTTGACCATAGAACAAATGACGGAGCCAGGAATCCGAACATGGGGAGTGAATACACTTATTTATCCAGGAGACTCAACAATTTGAATATACCAAAAATTTTGTTTTTACCCTATTTGTATAGTGTAATTTTCTAACGAAGGAAATTCAACTGAACACCCTTCAACACACTTATCTCCACCACTGCACAAAATGAAGTGACCACTAGAACATTCAAATATGAACCATAAGCTTCCACTCACATCAAATGTAGAAATCTAATTCTCTTTACAAATCCTAGCCTAAAATAGATTTAAAGATGTGTTATGGGGCTAATGAGGTTACTCTAGATGATAATAATCTGCTGAAAGAGTTATCCAGATAATGATCAAATTTGATTCATGTGTCACAGTTTTAATAGGGAAGAAAGCATGATCGAACATACCCCAGCAGAATTGTCAAACTCAGGAATATCAGACAGAACGGTATCCTCCACACCTAGACCCTCTCCATACCATGTTGAAGGGGACTCCATATCAGAACCAACATACCCAGTAAATGCTGCTGGGTCGGGCGTAGGGAGCACCTCACTCTCCGTTGTTCTTCCCATTTGACTTGATTCTGTCCCAAAAGTTGTAGTAGCAGGAGTGAAATCATCTCTTCTGCTTGTAGAAGGCAGGGACATTAGTGGAGAGGAAATTAACTTATTTGGTGAAGGCAAAATTTCAGACAACAAATCGGTGCTTTCAAAGTCTTGGTTATCACGTAGTCTTTCAATTTCCCTCGGAAGATCATTCCCAGATGGAGGGAATTGGTTATTGCTGGGCTCTGCATGATCCTCCTGTGGGGAAGCTGTCTTGACTTTTGCAGAAATGAAGTCTTCCTTGTAGATATTACAAAGATCATCACATAATCCTACAAAAATTTACCGAAGCTGAGAGTCAGGTGGAGAACATTCAGACTCATAAAGATAGTAACTATGAGACACCCACCAGTTATTAAAGGTTCAAATAAAATTCCATCTTTTCTTAGTCTACTGTTTTGTTTCCAGATGTCCAGACGAGAAAAGGGAGCCTTGTTTTTCTTGCGTACTAAATCACTGGTATCTTCTAGATCCATTCTCATCTTTCTGTAGTGTTGAACATGATACATTGTCAGAAAGACTAATGTTTGAAAACATATATAGTAGTATTAATGATGACAGAACATTAACATACTTATTCGACAATACTAATTCCTTATCATATTTGAGTAGTTTTCGCTTTCTTCCCCTTGCTTTTGGCATCTCAGGAGGGGGTGTTGATCGAAGTGCTAAATCAGGTGACTGATGGCCTGAATATCAGTGAAAACAAGGAGTTCCTTATTAGAGTATATATGTGACATGAGAGTAATTTCAGTTTAAGAATAAAGACTCCTGCACCCACCAAATGACATTTGTGGATCAGCAAATTTGTGAGCATCCAGTGAAGTGGCAGAAGGTGGTTCTTGCTGTTGTTGAGACGGGATAGAATGCCCCTCAAGGGGCCCCATCTCTTCTACGATTGGGCTGGTAGTTTCCTTGTCTCCCATGATCTGTTCCTCCAGAATTTTATCTGGTTCCATGACATCATTCCCTTGGTCTGACCACAAGGGAACTTGATCAAAACTATGATCATGGACAGCATCACGCATTATTTCAATTTCTGGAATATCTTGAGGAATGTCATTATGAACAGTTTCTCTGTTTAGTCCTGACTGATTCTTAGGGGAAGAATTTAGGGATTGAGCAGCAGTTCCATCTGGATTTGAAGGACCAGAACTACAGCATCAAAGAAACGTATATTATAAACCTTGTAAATAGATGGAGAGAATCAACATTTACAGACAATTAGATCCGTACTCTGTCTCCATAGGCATGGCACCTGATCCAGAAACTTCACCTGGTTTTGACAAACTCTTTGCTATGTCCTGTAACGACAAACTTCAAGTCAAACTGGTTTGCAACTTAGGTGAAAAAATCTATATTTCCCTTGCTAATATGAAGCAAAAGATAAACTCACCTCATCAATGAGAATAGCTACGTACTGATCTTCACGTGTTAGAATTTGATCTATGCAAAAGAGAATTTCAGAACTAAAAGTTCAATTGAAAATGAAACAGAAAAAGATATAAAGAAAGAATTAAAGTAAACAACATAATGTGTACCTTCCAAAGTTATCTCTTCATAACTTTTAAGATGAGTGTCCTCAAACCTGGAAAAAAAAATGCACAGGTGACTAACTACAGATTCTAGATGACAATCAAAAAGGTAAGATGCAAGGATACCTAGTCAGGTCAAGATCTTCATCAAAAACTAAGGCATCAAGTTCAAAAGTTTCTGGTAAGGTAATGGAGTGGTATGGTGCATGAGTGGCATCTGCCGGTAGATTGACATTTGTAGAAGAAAAGGCCTTAAATAACACAGCTTGTAAGTTTTTGCAGTCATCAGAAAAGTATTCAACTTGCTTTGAGTATATCCGAACAACTCCAAACAGAAGGTGGCCAGACATCCGCAGTGCAATTGGTACATCAGGATACATGATGCGCTCTGGAAATAGATTTCAACAAATAAGCAACAGTATTATTGACTACAGATTTAAAGATAAACTATCATGCATATATCAAAGCTACCGCTATATATTTGTGTAGAGCAACTTATGTCAAACTGTTATACATCTTTTCTGGGGGTTTTATTGAAAAACTGCTTTAATCACAAATTAGCAACATATGAGTGCACGAAAAGCTTTGTATAAGGTGAGATAAAGTGATGATAAAGTGATGATAAAAATTCAAAAAAAAAAAAACAAATTAAACAAGCGGCAAAAAACATAGTAGTAATTTATTACTATGACTGCATGGCAATCAAGCTACTAAGAGAGCATCAAGAACTAAACAATCCAAACAAAGTGCATTTGGCATATACCAGAGCTAAAGTAACATTTGAACCAATTAAAGTTTAAGCATACATATGCAGAAGATTTAGCTTCCTAAAGAATATAAATCCACTACATTCTTAAATCACGATTATTAGATAAAGATTCCACTGAGCCTCGTTTTATTGGTTTGATGAAAACAATTGTTCTCTCCTACTTTCCTAGAATTCAAAGAGTTTATATAGTTTCTAAGTTCAAGTTCCGATTTTTTATGCTTAAGATCCTCTTAAAGTAGTCCAGACTTTCTCTTAGTAGATTAAAATTCTTTTCATGGCTCAAGAAACATCTCATCATGTCCCCTTTCCTTCACTCAATCATAAGCATATGTGATAGCATGCATTTTTACTCATCATAGTCAATTTTAATACACTTAAACATCAATACCAAAATGCAATTTATCATATAACCACCTTTAAAATGAATGAATAACTGGCACAACACAATTGACAATAGATAGTGCATAAGCACGGATTAATCCAAGCTTCAACTATAGTGACTAGAAACAGAAACACAAAAGTCTCCGCTGAAATAGAAATCAATTCATCTTTGCAAATGACAAAACCTCTATATATCACACCAAATCCCAATATTTAATCAAAAAGAATAAATCTTTATCTCTTGAAAAGGTCCCAACTGACATCAAAAACAACAATTGAATAATAAGCTAGTTGAAATCAAGAAAAGATAATAAAAATTCAGCAACTAAAAAAAAACGCATCAAATCTGAGAATAAAAAGAGAAAATTCTGCAGCTAGGCAAATAAAAAGGGATAAATTCTCCAGCAAGAAAAATAACATTAGATGCATAAAATGGATAAATTTCTCAAATAAAGATGTAAAAGAGTAAATCTTTGTCTCACATAAAATTTATAAAAGTCCCAACTGATATCAGCAAAACAAGATTCACATATTAACCACATGACATTAGGAAATATAGATTTTTTTTTAAAAGAAAACTCAGGAAAATCACACAAAAAAAAGGAGCAACCCATCATAGCAGCTAGGCAAATAAAAAGGGGGCAAATATTCAAGAAATTACCAACAGTTGAGGGAATGTGAGTGGAAGTATAATGTGGCTTCTTCAACTTTTGCAAGTGTGCTGCGCACCATACTGTCCCTAACGGACCCTTTCGTCCCAAGAATGTGTGTGAATAAAACATTCTTCCTATTAATTAGCAGCCAATGGTTAACAGTGAAATTTTTAAGGTTCTGAGACTTGTCCGGTGACCTAACTTCGGCTCTTCAGTTCTTGATTCTAGTATTGTATAGTTGTTAGGGTTTTTTAAGGTTTTTGAAATTTTTGAGGTTCTTGAAACTGAAACCGCGGGAGAAACTGGCGCCAATACGGCAAAAAAACTTAAGAGAGTATGACGGACGCTTTGGGTTTCCAAAAAAGGACTGGCTGGCTTTGGTTATTTACGTTGTTGCCACTTGTGTTTTTGTAGGCGTTTGGACATAAAAATTAGTGGTACAATTTTTGGAAAAATAAAAAATAAAAATTAGTATTTGGAGTTAAGTTGAAAAATGGTACATTAGACTTGAAATTATGTTTGAACATGCACTCACTTGAAAATATATTAAAGTTTTATGAGTGAAAAAAAACAAATAAAAACTTTGAAAAGAATGGTCAAAATCACTTTTTGGTTTTGAAAAACTAATTTTCAAAAAAAATTCAAAAACTTACAAATTTTATGGACAAACACAAATTTTTTAATAAAATTCTAAAAAGGGAAAAAAATTATGAACAAACAGGCCCTTCGTTTGGCCAAATATTGACCTCATTAACGTGCTTCTTTGCTTCTCTATTCTTTCCCAAAAAAAATTGCTTCATTTTTCTCTGCTTTTCATCCTCTCGTTTTTTCCAGGAAATTCATTAATTAATTCCAATTTTTACAATATAGACTTTTAACCTAGTAATTTCCTTTTCATGTTGCACAATTGGTATTCGAATTAAAATTGTCAATAAATAAACTTTGAAGGTATTTAATTCTCCACTATTGACAGCCATTAAAAAATTCTGAAACTTTAAATTCGAATTTGAGTTTTCAAAATCTATTGTTTGTTTGGATTGGGTGTTATTGCAAACAATTAGAATTATTCGTTGGAATTTATATATCAATTTTGAGGATGTTTAATAAATATTATACTTGATTTTGACTTAATATCATATTGAAACTCGAAGAAGAAGAAGAAGAAGAAAAATAAGACATTACATACAATATACTTGCGAATTTGTATTATAGTTGTATGTAAATTATATTTAAATTGTATTTTGTTGTAGTTATATATTTTTCTATTTGAATATTGCATGAAAATTAAAAAATAGTTGTATAATGTGTGAATCATTGTAGGAAATTTATATTTAAGTTATAAATACTATTTTTTTTTACATAAAGTTGTTGATATGTATCAAAATTATATTAAAAAAGGAATTTGTAATCGAAATTTTTCAGAGGAAGAAGAACACATCACATATAAATTGTATACAAATCATATAGAAAAGACATATTGTATAAAAATTATATTTAAGTTATATGATGTTGTAGTTGTATTTAACTTGGTAAAAATGATGTATGAAAATTGTAGATAAATTATAAAAATATTGTATAATATACAATTAGTCATATAACATACGTTTTTAGTTTATATATTATTATAGATATATCAAATTTGTATCAACATTAAATATTATGGCATTCAAAATTCCTTGTATAATTTTGACGGCATATATACCCTCCAAATACAAATACATTGATGACAATTGCTATTATTACTGTTGGTGAAAATCATTACTACCACAAATTTACGATCTACCCTTGCATTAAATCGCGGGAATAGTTTAGAATACAAGAATATTTTTGAGCATTTAAAATAAATTGTTTCAACTTTTCTTCTGTTTCAGAAAAGCCAGACCTTATTTGTAATTCGTTCATTTCATTATCGTCTATATATAGAGGAGGTAATTCTTAAATAATACTTTCATCGTTTTCATTTTGCATAAATACTATAGCTAAGGCGCTATGGGAAAGAGGAGAGGATGAAAAAAGAAAAATAATGTAATTGAATTCCCTAATTCAAAGCACTAATAGTGTATTATATATAGAGAGAGGCGGCAGATAATAGGGAAGACGAGAGGAGAGAGAAAAAAGGAAAAGATATAACTAAATCTCCTAATTTAAGGCACTAATAATGGATTGTATATATTTTGTAAGTAATCCTTGTTTAGGGTTGGTAATATACAAAACTAGGACAATTTTGGTAAATAAGATTCAAATATTGTATAGGAAGAAAAAAGTTACGATATAAAAATGATATTTCATTTATTAAAAGTCAAAACTAAAAAACAAAAACTACTCAAAAAAGCTTTCATGACACTTATGGCATATCCAACAGTCAGGCACATTTTAATGTGCTTGTGATAACGTTACCCTTAAATCTTCATTTTCATTTACATCTACAATTTATATGTAATACTAATTAATTAAATATCAAATAACTAGATTTTAAGAATTACTGCTATTACTATTATTACTACTATTACTAATAATAATAAGAATAAATAATTAAATAATTTTTAACTTGGTCCATGGGGCCCAAAACCAATCTTGTTCAGGTCTCACGGTCAGGGGGCTAACTTGAGCCAGTCTTAAAAATCTCTGTTCTTAGATGTGCCCTTATTAAAGTAAAAACAGCACCGGTTAGTCGGTTTTCGGACCAGATATTTAAAAATAATCAACATTTGCCAAGTCATTAAAAAATAACCAGTATTTTGCTGCAACAGAAACCGGTCCAGCATAATATACTAGATTTCGGTGCACTTGTGTATGAACTTCCAACATATTATGCTGGAACTCCAACACGCGGAAAGTTCTAGCATAATATACTAGAGATTCGAGCACATGTGTATGAACTTCCAGCATATTATACTGGACCATTATACTTGCTAGAACTCTAGTATATTATGCTGGAGTTTTAGTATATTCATGTTGGAACTCCATTATATTATGTTGGAGTTCCAATATACTTATGCTGGAACTCCAGTATAATATACTAGAGTATTTTTCGGATCTTGGACAATATTTCCGTTCATATTTATCTTACATGAAAAAAATAGCTAAATTTTAATTAATTTTAAAAATATATATTTTTAAATAATCACTTATAAATATAGCTATTTTTAAATTTCTCCCTTATTAAATCACGAGATAAATTGGGCCAACCTAAGGCGCGGAGTCCATATTGATAACTCTACCTAATATTGTGGATAGTATATGATGACTATACATAACTAATACATGGCAAAGCTACAACTGCTAGGTTGAACATTACATGTCAAACACGATCATGTAAGACAATGATCTAAAATTGGCAAAATACATAAGTTACCACATGATTTATGGCTCAAACCTTCCTTACGCATTTTTTGTGAACAATAATAATATTACACAAGCTATCTTTTTAAAGTGTATTTGGTAGATACCATATTTGATAGATGGCGTGCGTATGTTACAAGTAAAAGAGGTGGGTGAATGTAAAACATTTGGGTCTTAATCATTACTTAAATGCCATATGTCCAGCCTTTTTTACTTTTAAACTTTTTTGAGTCAATTCTTATTTTTTCTATTTTAAATTATTTCATCTCCAAATAATTTGGTCCATTCTCCACACCCCACCCGTTTTCCTCTTCCCCTGGCCACCCATTTTGTCTTCTCCGTAGATTAAACTCTAAAACTCAACAATAATTGTAGAGCTAGATCCAAGTTCTAAATTATTAGTCATCTCCTCCAAGATTTAACCTTTTCATATCTTCTAATGAAATCAATGACTGGTTTCTCTATTTGTTTTCAGATCTCTTATTCTTCTTTCACTTCAAAAATCTATATTTTTTTAATTGAATGGGTGTGAGAAAGAGGGCTATAATATTTGTGGGTTTTGCTCTAAAAATGAATGGTGGTTGTGGTGTTGTTATGACAATGGTGATTTTAACAAAGAAAAAAAACTTTTTTTTAGAAGAAGATGGACATCTTTAGGTTTTATTCATCTCTGAGAGTCGAGCTCCATTGGCAATAGTGAAAAAATAGGACACGGTGCTGCTAACTATGGCGTTAATGGTGGAAAGCCGATGATAGGGTTGTAATTATGGAGGAGATGACTAAGTGGTTGGTTGGGGGGAGGGGGGGGGGGAAGGAATTACTAAAAGCGGGAAAGGGAGATTTTTTTATTTTTTTCCTTTTTTAACGAAGAAATTTTAATTATGGTGTAAATTAGGTATTTTATTGTATTTTCTTTCCGTTTTGACACGTGTCACGATATTATTGGTGCGTGATATTACACATATTTTGAAAAGTTGGTAAACAAAAAGACGATGTGTATTAGATACACTTTAGAAAGGTTGCGTGTGTAATATTATTATCGTCCACAGAAAATATGTAAGGATTATTTGGGTCATAGATAAGGTGGTAACTTATGTATTTTGCGTCTAAAATTTTAATCAAATTAATTATCAGAAAATGGTAGATCACGATTTAAATTTTTATTAATCATTGGTACGTTAGATTATAGTTGAATGTTTGTGAACAAACTCAAAATTATACTAACAAACATTAGACTCAAATATGACATTGTCCGAACGGAATAATTTTTAAGGGTTATATTTACACAAATTTTAATATAAGGACAAAATCTAAATAGTACCCTCCAAAGGGACGTTTGCGTATATATGCCAAAAACTTGGGGGAAGTGCACTAATACCCTATTTTAAGGGCACTATTTAAGCTATACTCAATTTTTTTAAAATTAATGAACCTGTACCCAATTTATCATAAGCGATTAATATTTGGACAATAATACCCTTTAAGAAATTGAACATGAATATATACCTGATACTAAGATCAGCCAAAACAAGAAGAAGAGCTATCCAACAACTCTAGTGAACCAAAACAAAAATAAGAGTTGGCATAACCAAATTATTAAATATACCCTTGAATTAAATATACCGTAAAAGAGAAGGAAAATCTAAATTTGATGGGGAAAAAAAAGACATACAACGAGGAGAGAAAAAAGATAAAAGAAAAACTTTAGATATATTGCTATGAACTTTAGGGTTAGAGTATGAATTTTAGATGTTTTTGTTATAAACTTCAGCTGATGAGATATGAACTTCAGGCACTATGATGTATACTTCAGATGTTTTTCTATGAACTTCAGTTATTTTGATATAAACTTCAAATATTTTGACATAAACTTCAGACATTTGGTTATGAACTTCAAATACTGGCTAAGATTGTCAAACATATGGGGTATATACTTCAGATACTAAAGTATAAACTTATGATATTTGAGTTTGAAGTTAGGCGCTGCTATTGGCGAACTTCAGATGCCCAAGTCTAAAGTTGTTCTTAATTATTCCGGTCCGGTGAGTGTACGGGCAAAAGAGAAAGGCAACAGTACCAATGAAATCTTTCAGGAGTATAGATATTTCAGATCTTTAATAATGGTGGACAAAGTAGTCCTTATTTGTTTTAAGATAAAAACGGGTATATATGCAAAACAATTTGAGGATGGGGTACAACTTAAAGACCACCGCACAAAGTGACTCTCCCGTATAATTTTTACCAAAAACTTTACATGCCAAATACTTCCTCCGGTCGATAATAAGTGATAATTTTATCTTTGACACACTCATTAAGGAAATAAAAACTCCTAGAAGAAAAAAGATATATTTATTAAATTAACCTTAATTAATTGTTACCGTGACACATTGAAAAAGGTAAATAAGGGTAAATTTTTGAAAAATTAAATTAATTTTTTCTTGATTATGTAAATGAACACTTATTTTGAACCAAAATAAAAAAGTAAAATGGTCACTTATTATGGATCGGAGGGAGTACCTGATGGGTAAACAAGTACTCCATACCGAGTTCCTATTTGACCTATATTACCTATTGCGTTTTCTGCAAATAAATGTTTGTCAAAATATTGTAAAACAAAGACGAAGAAGGAACATTTGAACGGTTAAATAGAATTGAGGAATTTTGAGCCTAATTAATCTGTTGTTGAAATTAACAACTTTAACGTTGATATATAAAGAGGACATAAATGCACCTTCAATGCAATTTAAGGTAGATAAATATCTTCAATTTTAATTTGATTTAATCCTAAATTCCAACTTGAGGATTGAGGAATGAGGGACCATCCTGTGAAAAAGCAAGCCGATTATACTGGTGAATTATCTGTTTGTCTTCTTATTATATTTTCTTTAGTGAAAATCTCCACTGTTATTTTGTGTCTAATTCCAAAATACGAAATAAGCTCTTCATTTTCATTTGTCAGGTAATTCAAACTTCTCAAAATACTGACACTTTATACTAAATATACACCCAAATCGCCAAAAATATTGGATACTATTATAAATATTTAACGACCTGCAACTCCTCTCTAATTATTAATACTCAAAAGTATTTCTTCCGTATTTTCCTGGCTTCTATTTTTATTTATTTTACTCTGTTTTATATTTTGTTATAGCTAAACATGGAGTATCAGTTACGTACTGAAACAGAATCCATCCTTAATCAAATAATTAAATCTAACGTTTTAAAAAAAACGTAATTTAAGTTTCTTCCCATTTTCAAATACTTTCGAAAAAGGAAGTTGTTTGCTGGCATTTGTATCAGTTACCTAAATATTAGGAAATACAATAAATCCATCTTTATTTATATGAACTTCTAAAGGCTTTTCAAATAAACTGATCGTTGCATTCTTTAAGGAAATATAGTGAAGTCTTTCTTCAAACTTTCACTCACATTGTTCCAAGCTGTCTTCTTGCTACTATGTCTAACCAAAATCCAGGCCAACACCAGAACAAAAACCAAAACCAAAATCCAGGCCAACACCAGAACAAAAGCAAAAACCAAAACCAAAATCCAAATCCAAATCCAAATCAAAACCAGAACAGCAACCAAAACCAAAATCAAAATCCATATCAAAACCACAACAGGAACCAAATAAATCACAACTTTTGTCCACCAGAAAATGAAGATTTCAATCTAAAGGAGACTACTCCTATTCTTGGTGGTGGAAGAGTTACTGGAAATGACAGACTTGGCACAGCATTTGATCTTGTTGAGCAAATGCATTACTTCTACATAAGGGTGGTGAAGGCCAAAGAGCTACCTTTAAAAAAAGATGGCAATAGCAATCCTCACCCTTTTGTTGAAGTGCAACTTGGGAACTTAAGAGGTCTAACTTTGCACTTTGAAGACAGGTCCAGTCCTGATTGGAACCAAGTTTTCATCGTGTTGAAGGACCGGATTCAATCAAGAATTCTTGAGGTTTGCTTGAAGGATAAATCAAGAATTGGTGGTAGTGATGATGGTTTGATTGGAAGAGTAGTTTTTGAGGTAAATGAGGTGCCGAAAAGGGTACCCCCGGATAGTCCTTTGGCTCCTCAATGGTATTGGTTGGAGAATAGGAAAGGGGAAAAGGTGAAAGGGGAATTGATGTTGGCTGTTTGGATAGGGACACAAGCTGATGAAGCATTTCCAGAAGCTTTGCATTTAGATGCTACAGCAGTGAACGGCGATGGTGTTGCAAACATAAAATCTAAGGTTTATTTATCACCTAGACTGTGGTATCTGAGAGTCAATGTGATAGAAGCTCAAGAATTGCAGTTAAGCAACAAGAACAGGCAGCAGCCGGAGATTTACGCGAGGATTACACTAGGAAATGTGGCTTTAAGGACTAAGATTTCTTTGAGTAAGAGTGTTTGCCCAACATGGAATGAGGATTTGATGTTTGTAGCTGCAGAACCTTTTGAGGATCAGTTGGTTTTAAGTGTGGAGGATAAGGTGGCACCAAATAAGGATGAATTGCTAGGGAAGTGTGTCATCCCTTTACAAGATGTCGAAAAAAGGGTAGATTTTAGTACTCCAATTGGTAAGTGGTGTAGTCTTGAGAAGGATGTTGTGCCTGAAGATGGCAACAAGAAAGTTGCCAAACTAAACAGCAAGGTTCACTTGAGGCTATCTTTTGATGGTGGATATCATGTTCTTGATGAATTAACACATTATAGTAGTGATCTCAAGGCAACATCCAAGGAGTTGTGGAAACCAAGTATTGGTGTTCTAGAACTTGGAATCTTGAACGCTCAAGGTTTATCCCCGATGAAGAATAGAGATGGTCGCGGAATAACAGATGCTTATTGTGTGGCAAAATATGGTCAAAAATGGATTAGGACAAGGACAATTCTCAACAGTTTCAATCCCAAGTGGAATGAACAGTACACTTGGGAGGTATTTGATCCTTGCACTGTGATCACAATTGGAGTGTTTGATAATTGTCATTTGCAAGGTGCAGATAAAAATGGGCAAGCCAAAGATTCAAAAATTGGGAAGGTAAGGATTAGGCTCTCCACACTTGAGACAGATAGAGTTTACACTCATTCATATCCTCTGATAGTGTTGACACCAGCAGGGGTAAAGAAGATGGGAGAAATTCAATTGGCTGTGAGGTTTTCTTGTTCATCTTTACTCAACATGTTGGCTATGTACGCTCAACCCTTATTACCAACTCTACATTACCTTCATCCACTGACTTATTACCAAATTGATAATCTAAGGCACCAGGCTACTCAAATTGTTGCCACGAGGCTAAGTCGCGCTGAGCCACCGTTGAGAAGAGAGGTGGTTGAATACATGCTAGATGTGGGCTCAAACATGTGGAGTATAAGAAGAAGCAAAGCCAACTATGTTAGAATAGCTGGGATATTAACATGCTTGATTGCAATTTGCAAATGGTTCAATGGGATTTGCACTTGGAAGAACCCTTTTGCAACAGTACTAGTGCACATCATATTCTTTCAATTCGTGTGCTTCCCGAGGCTGATTTTAAGCGCGATCTTCGTCCTTGTTTTCTTGATCGGGACATGGAACTATAGAACGAGGCCAAGAAATCCTCCGCACATGGATATCAAGTTATCACAAGCTGAAAGAGTGCCTTGGGATGAATTGGATGAGGAGTTTGACACTTTCCCAACGTCTCGAAACAATGATGTAGTGAGAATGAGATATGATAGGTTAAGAAGCATTGGATCAAGAATGCAAGCTGTTGCAGGAGATTTAGCTAATCAAGGGGAGAGATTCTATAACTTGTTAAGTTGGAGAGATCCAAGAGCTACTGCTCTTTTTCTTATATTCTGTTTGATTGCTTCAATAGTGCTATATGTCACTCCTTTTAAAGTTGTGGTGACACTTATGGGGTATTACACAATGAGGCACCCAAGATTCAGAGAGAAACTTCCTTCTGTGCCCTTAAGTTTCTTCAGGAGATTGCCTGCAAAAACAGACAGCTTGTTGTGAGAGGTTGCAGGCATGTGGTGCATTTGGTGTTGGACTTTGAAGGCCTGCTTCCTTTTATAATTATCAAATTTTTCTTTAGTTTATTCTTGTTGACCTTTCCAATTATGAGAGCATTTATATTTTGTTTATTACTCTACTATGAATCAATCTCTTTCTCAAAGTTTAACTGTTTATGATTCTTTTGTTCATGCATCGTCTCCAACACTGCTTTAAGGTGAGGCACTCGTGAAACACCCTAGGGCAGGAGTACACAAAATACTACTCTTTTTGTCTCCTAAAGCTTACGCCTTAGGCGCCCTAACATATATGCTCGAGATGTGTCCAATGCCAACATTTGCGACTCGTCCAACAGTTTTCCGCAAATCTTGTATAGTTTAATAATTTCATCTTCACTATTCATTAACTAACCCTTGATTAAAAACTCTCTTCATTTATCACTAATTAGAACCTGAGAACACTACTTCTACAAATACGAGACTTCATATCGTATGTTTGTATTCGCCAAAATCTGCCTCAAGAATATTTTGCGTAATACGACATTAAGGAGAGAATTATCGAGGCCGAACAGGAGGCAGCAAAATTCATGGCCGAGGTGTCAACCAAGTTTGAGGTCGAGCATTGTGTAAAGAACAGTAACAGCTAGTTTTCAAAATAGGATATTAATGAGAATATTCACTATACGGTTTGCTAGAAATATGTATCAGATATATAAGGGAAAAGGGAAAAGAAGAAGGGCATGTAATATTAATTTGTTAAGAACACTTTTCAAAGAAGATTCTCTCTCTCATAAAAATACAAATATTGCCTTTTTACGAAGATTCTTGCTCATACTATTTACACCTTCACACAATATTCGAGGATTGACCAAACAAATCGTAGATCTATCTGTCTTCTCTTATTGTCAGGAGGAACATTCGTCTAATCCATCAATTATTGGGTGAATCATTTTGTCTATTTACTTTAATAATATTTTATATTTATTGCTACCAACTCATTACGGGATCTGTTTCTATCTCACACGTTTTTAAAATTTGCATCTTAATTAGACTTAACCCATCGTTACATAAATTTAATAGTTTAATCGAAAGTTACACTTTTTGGTCAAACAATGTTATGACATGGAAGCAAGTATTTTTTATGGAATCTTTCATCTGTAAAATATTCATATTTATACTTTTCCTAGATCTTCATTATTCAACTTTTAATATTTTTCTCTCAAGTCTTATTTTCATTATATTTCGGTCATTTATAATTGTTCTTTGGGAAAAGGTCCAAAATTATCCTTCTACTTTCGAATATTGTCTACATCTAATTTCCATTATATTATCCAGTCAAATTTACCCCTACCATTATACTATCCGGACAAATTTACCCATACCATCAACAAACTTCAAAAATTACCCCTCAATCCGTCAGGTGAGCAAGAATCTCTCCAATCATTTTAATTAAGTCATTTAGGGTGTGTTTGGAATGAAGGAAAATATTTTCCGAAAACTGTTTTCAAATTTTTCCATGTTTGATTGGCTTAAATGTTTTAGAAAATATATTCCTTGTGAACTCATTTTCCTCCAATTGAATATTTTCCGAAACTCCTTCTTAACCTTCCCCACCCTATTCCACACCCTCACCAATCCACCCCACACCCACCCACCTAACCCCCTCTCTCCAAAAAGGTTTTTTGTTTTGAAATTTCAGTTTTTTTCATTTTTCTACGGCCCCACCTCCACCCCGCACAGAAAAAAAAATTATGTACTTTTTTTTTTTGTAATTCTCAAATTTCTATTTTTTCGTTTTTCTACACCCCACTGCCCTCCTCCCTCCCGAGCGAAAAAAATATTTCTTTATATATTTTCAGTTTACTTTTTTCATCTTTCGGTTTACAAGTTCGAAGTTTTACAAGTTCCAAAGTTATGAGTTCGGAGGTTTATGTGTTTGGAAGTTTACGGGTTCGAAATTTCGCGGTTTCGAAAAATTTGGATGTTCAAAAGTTTATGAAATTTGTGGGTTCGGAAAGTTGTTGATTCAAAAGTTTATGGCTTCATGTTTATTGTATCTAAATTATTTATGAATACTCTTGAGAAGTTATTTTCCTTAATATGCATACCAAACACCGAAAAATAAATAAGATTACTACTTGTTTTCCAAGAATTTTTTTTCTTGGAAATGTTTTTTCGCGGAAAACATTTTTCGTTATACCAAAAACACCCTTATTCTTCTTCTTGATTCACTGCTTTCGAAATAGTTGGCATTTACTTGCTTTCTTAATTGGAAAAAAATAAGAGAAAGAAATATTAAAATATTACAACGGTTAGTAAACAAAGTACAGTTAGTTGAAGAATCTAACTTAGGTAGCTTGTTTAAATTTCAAAAGTATTTACAACACCCCAACTTTAATGAATTTGTTGCACCAAGGCTATGGAGATTGTGGAAGTATTGGTAGTAGAAGTTGAAGTCCCTTAGAGGCTACATTGCCGAATTCAACTTTGCTTTAATCAAATGCCTACGAATTGTGCACACTTAAGTAAATCGATTGAACTCTATATTAACCAGACAATAACAAAATATATTCAAATATACATGTATATACATGATGAGCATCTGCATATAATACACAATAAATAGACCCACTGAATACGGTGCGTATATGGTTGAAAAATAAATTAAATTTTAAACCAATTCCAAACTTACTATCGCAAGGAGAGAAGTGGATGCAATGGTAATTAAAAATATTTATGAATAATATATATAGTGTAATACCTTTAGCATTCACATAAATAGTAATTTCTAAAAATAATGAAGCAAGAAGAACAAGTGATTTAAATAAAAGGAAATTGGGAGATTTTGGATTACCTAACAGATCAAAGGGTAATTTTTTAAAAATTGCTGATAATAGGAGTATATTTGGTCGGATAGTATAACGGTAGGGGTAAATTTGGCCAGATAGTATAACGGTATGGGTAAATTTGGCCGGATAGTATAACGGTATGGATAAATTTGCCCGGATAGTATAATAGAGACTGAATATAGACAATATCCGGAACTAGATGGTATATTTGGCCCTTTTCCCTTGTTCTTTTCATGTGATGGGGTATGGAAGTGTTACAAGTGATAAGGGATAATTAATCTCATGATTAAATTTGAGATAAGTTTATTCCACATTTGGTTGGGATAAAATAGTGATATAACTAATCCAGTAATTAGTTATCTTGTGATTGTAGTGTCATGTTTATTCCTATAGGAGATTGAATAACAATTTCGGGTTAACTGATCCCGCGATAATTAATTATGTAATGATATGTTTCTCAACCAAACGACTTCTTAATAGTTTAGTTTTGGCGAGTAACAACTTACATATAAGATATAACCTATATTCATACCATACACTTTTAGGTTGAATTTTAGTATTCAGTTATTTGTTAAATTCTCAACATTTTGAAATTACATAATGTGAGTTGTATTATATAATTGTAAATTAGTCATATAAGACCAAAAATCAATTTTCTGATTTACAAAATTTACCTGTAAGTTGATTATATTGCCCCCCCACGGCCCCACCCCCACCCTCCCCATGCAATAATGGAAAGAGTCGTCTTTCAATAAGCAAGATTTTTAACATTGTATTTGAAAAAGTTTCTTTATTTTTTATTTCTCATGATGCACGCATGAAATTTTATTTTATGATGATTTATTTAATGTTTATGTTGTTACTTGTTAGGACGTTATTGTTGATTCGTCTTGCATGGTAATTTGATATCGTTTACATTTTCCGTAATTATACCATAATTTAGGATTACGTAGAAAGTCTCAATACTTTATTTAACTTATAGTGAGAGAAAAAATTATCCTTTCAACTCACTCAATCCTACCTCTACCAAATTTTAAAAATTATTAAAATTTGAAATTTCTTATTAAATATTATATAAATATAAATTATGGAGTGTATATTTTGGGGGCCTAAGGCAAGGCCTTCGCTTGAAATTGCACTGGTGCTCCATTTGGTCATCCTCATTTAACATGTACTCATTTTAAATATTTTTTTAACTTATTCTCACTTTTTAAATAATTTCAGACTTTTTTCTCCTCTTTCTTTCTTCTTCTTCTTCTTCTTCTTCTTCTTCTTCTTCTTCTTCTTCTTCTTCTTCTGTTTTTTAAATGCAAAATGGGTTCGTTAGATTTATTGTTGTTCTGACAAATTGATGAGTGGGATTTGTTCTTGACAATATTTCGATGTTATGTTTCAAATTTGAGCTCATTTGGAGTAGATTTAGGATATTAAATCATATATTTGATTGTTAAAGTTTGACGAACAATTTTCTGTTTCTGGGCAATTTGCACTTCATGCCTATTTGGCCTTAAGTGCATGAAAATATTAGTTGCACTTCAGACCTTTTGGCCTTAACTGTGCAAATTTTCACTTCAGAGTTAGTAGCCTTAAGTGTTTGAAAATGTTTGTTGCACTTCAGACATTTTGGCCTAAGTGTATCTGAAGTGCAATTTTTTACTTCAGACTTATTGACTTTAAGTATAGAAAAATGTTTGTTGCACTTCAGACCTTTTGGCCTTAAGTGCATTTAAAGCGTAATTTTTCACTTCAGACTTATTGGCCTTAAGTGCATCTGAAGTGTAGTTTTTCACTTCAGACCTTTGGCCTTAAGTGCATCTGAAGTGCAATTTTTCACTTCAAACTTATTGGCTTTACGTGTAGAAAAACGTTTGTTGCAGACATTTTGGTCTTAAGTGTATATGAAGTACAATTTTTCACTTCAGACTTATTGACATTAAGTGCATGAAACCATTGATTGCACTTCAGATTAATTTGGTCTTAAGTACATCTGAAGTGTAATTTTTCACTTCAAACTATTTTTTCTTTTAAACTTCAGATCCGATAAGTTGAAGTTAATCGTAAAGTAAATACACTTACAAATATTTTTATAAAGTAAGTATAAGTTTAATTGCGATCCCAAAATCGAGTATAGATGCAAAAGCCCCTCTAGAACTGCCGTTGGAAGAAGAAAAAGCAAAAATTGAAGGAACAACAGAGTAATGTCACGGCCGCATTTATTTCAAGAGAAAGATTATTCAGCAAAGAAAGAGCTCTTCAGCCACCATATGAGTCCTTTAATCATTTTTATCCGAATAAAGTAACAAAACCAACCGAAATTGATGAACAGATTGTAAGCTTATTTTGTTCTCTATTAGCGAAATTCAAATTTTAATAATTTATTATGCTCGTTCTTTCATTATTAAACATTATAAATTTATGCTTGATTAATATTTTCAATAAAATATTACTTCAAAAATAAAATTTGTTTTGTTTTAAAAGTTGGTCAAAAGTAAGTCCATAGCATACGTTTTAGAAGAAAGAGAAAAATATTGTCTTTCAAAAAATTACAAAGAGATGTATTGGTGGAAAGAACATGTCACACGTGGAACCTTACTGAGCTGACAAAGTATGATACATGCAACAATGGTGAAGTGACAATTGACATATTCTATTAATGAAATTAAGAGTGCAAGGAAGATGCAGAGTAAACACACACGGGATAGTAAAGAACAAATGACCCAGCCTAAACAATTGTTAAAGAGGCGCGAGCGGAATGAATCAAGGCCAAAAAGAGGGAAGATTCATGAACCATAGTAAATACTGAAAGGGAATCGGAATCGTTACAAGGCATTTACAGCTATAAATATGTCAGTTACGGTTATCAACCATAACGAGCAATTAATATCATTAATGCTCATAATGAATTCATCATAAATAGGAAAAAACGTTATAATTAGATACACCTATATAAGGATATATAATCTCACTTGCGATGACAAGTTCCAAGCACTATTGAAATATACTTATAATTTCTTGCTTCATCGAAGCCTTCTACGTAATTTGAGGGATAGATTATCATTCCATTCCTTATTTATTTTTTGCTAATTCACATTGTTATTTTTATTTCCTTCTTTTCAAGCAGATTGTTGAGGAAGTAAGTTATTATTTGGTTATCAGTATCCCAATTTCTTTTAAATATAGGCTTTGACTAAAAATCCTATTTTTTGGTTAAACAAATTGGATCCATTATTGGGAATCTAATAGTCCTTTTACTTTCCAAATCTTTATTTCTCACAACCAAATTATGTCTACTGGTAACGACTATAACCAACTGAACCCTCAAGAGGGAACACCACCACATCACTCTCTAACAGAATCCCCTCGCCAACCCCGAGATGGATCGCCTGAGAGATCCATGTCACACGCTAATGACCGATAAGGGGATGAAAAAACCGTAGAACCAGACATTCTAAAGTAGTTGATTGGGGAACACGTGAATGATGCTCTCCAAGCCTTTGTTAGGGGGGTTGTCAAACGCACCGCAAACTCCTCCACCAACCAATACGACGACTTTAGAAAACCCACGCTCGGGGCTTGATAACTCTGGAAGTGGAGCAGTTCCTAATGAATCCCGTGATGGGAGGTCAGGTATGCCTAATAACTCAGATTAACAAAGTTTGGTACTAACTTTGCAGAAACAGTTGAAAGAGCAGAACACTCGCATAGACTAAATACCTGTCGTACCTCCCATAATAAAAGGTGTAGATATTGATAAGTATTCGCAGCAACCTTGGAAGCCAAGTGCGGCTCCTCTGCCAATTCATAAAAAGTTCAAAATGCCCGATATTCCAAAGTATGATGGAACAACTGACCCTCAAAATCATGTAACTGCATTTACAACTGGTGTAAATGGCAATGAATTAACCAAGCAGGAAATTGAATCAGTTTTGGTCAAAAAATTTGGAGAAACACTCACAAAATGGGCATTAACATGGTATTATATTTTACTTGAAAACTCTATTGATTCATTTGATGAGCTTGTAGATTCATTCATAAAGGCACATTAGGGAGCTCATAAGGTTGAAAAAAGGATGGAAAACATCTTTAAGGTAAAACAGGGAGATACAGAGTTACTCAGGGAATTTGTGGATAGATTTCAACGTGAAAGGATGATACTACCACGAGTACCTGACAATTGGGCAGCCATGGTGTTCGCAAGCAATTTTCACGAAAAAAGTTCAGAAGTTACGAGAAGACTTAAGGAAATTTTGCGAGAGTTTACTGCTACAACATAGAATGATGTGTACAACAGGTACAGTACGAAGCTACGGATAGAAGAAGATACGGTTACACAGTCAAGGGTCGATGAAAGAGCAAGTTCGAGACGTTCAGAATCTGAAAAAAGGTCTGAGAAAAATAGGTACAAACCTTACATGGGACTTGCGTGACGGGATTCACGGTCTAAGCAGGAAAACATACGATCTGACCCCAGATCAAGGCACAAAGATGCGGGTTCATCATCCAGGTTCAGAAAGGGACGGGATGCGCGAAGCACTGATTCTAACACAGACGCGTGGATTGGAGATTACAGTTTCAATGTTAGCACTTCCGAGTTGGTAGCTGTTTTAAGAAGTATGGGAGATAAGGTATGGTGGCCTAAAGAAATGAAATCAAACCTGAGCAAAAGAAATCCAGATTTCTGGTGTGAGTTTCACAATGATCATGGCCATAAAACAACATATTGTAGATTATTACAAGGTGAAGCTGAGCATTTGTTGAAGCAGGGTTACTTAACTGACTTGTTCAGTGAGAAATGTAGGCAATCCTATATGAAGAATAGACAAGAGCCTCCAAAACCTCTGTCTCTAAAGAGAACAGTCATTGTGATAAGCGGGGGAGGTGGGGTCAATAGTGTGACATATACAGCTGCAAAAAAGACGTCGAAAGTCACGGTTACTTATGGAAAGCGAGTTTGCCATGTTTTAGATGAATATAGTATAACACTTGATGATGCAGATGCAGATGGCTTGTTAATTCCTCACAATGATGCACTGGTAATATCTTTACTTGTACATGATACTAATGTAAAACGAGTTTTGATTGTCGCACCTCCTTTTTCCCCTTTCGCGAAGTCCGGGTTTCGACATGCTTCAGGATAACTTGTTTTCTTTTGGGAAAGGGGTATGGAAATTGAAGAGTCCCACCTAACGGATTTAAGGTGCGTTAGGCACCTAATGCAAGTAACTCGTGAAACTGATTTACATTACCAGAGATTGGGTAAAGGCTTGAAATTACCTTGAGGGGAAGGTGTTAGGCACCCCTCGAGGTCCATAACGGTGGGTCCCGGCCAAACTCATTTTTGGCGAATTAGTCATTAATCAAGTAAAGCAGTTTAAGCACACATATAGATTACAAAAAACAGGAATAAATGGGTCATAGGTTTATTAGCCTATAGGATCACTTTTGTGAAATAACCGGTAAACCTTCCTCAATTAGAGGGGTTACAATTGGCATTAGTGCATAGGTCATCATATCCCTTACTACCCAATTACCCTCCCCTTAGTGGTTATATAAGCGATTCTAATTAAACATACTTCATTCATGCATTATCCGTCCCTTTTTTATGGCCCTGAAGGTTTTAGGACCTCTAATTAAGGCAGTTCTAGACTCTCCTAAAGTGCTTAAAAGGAGAAAATCTAAGTGACAATTTTAAACAAGTAGGATTGTCAAGTAAATGAACAATTAAGGGGGCTCACATTTACCTCCAGCAATAAGCAGTCAATTTCACGTCTCAAACAACAGTATTTCAGATACTTTAAGAGTCCTAAAGCAGGATGTTTAGGTGAGCATGACAAATAAAATATATGCAACATCTTGTTAAAGCAAAGTAGTGGAGACCTAATCAGTTTGCCTACTAATTTTAGGGGTTGCTGAATCTGGGCAGTTCATAAGTAATTAAACAAAGCACAGTTTTACCATTTTGCAAGAGTTCGATTATCCTACAGGCTCGCCTAGGCGTGGATCTGAGATGTCCTATAAACTGGATATCTAATCATCAATCAGGTAATAATAGACTAATAAACGATTTTAAACAGGCAGTTTGTTCGTTATGTCCTATAGGCATGCTATCTAGGTGTTGAATATTACATAATTGATTTTATATATTCATCTCTATAAACATGTTATCTAGGTGTTGATATTGCTTTTAAACTTACGCTTATATATATGATTGCTACTGATTTTATGCGATATAGGCATGGTATTTAAGCGAGTACAATAAAAGTCCTAAAACATGGTTTCTAAGGCACATGAGAGAATGATCATGATTTTTAGATAGGGTTAATAACACCATAGTGACAGGATTCTTAAGTAGACATGATGTATGTAGAAGTTTAGAAAGCAGAAGTTTTAGAACAAATGGTATGATGCCTATGAACATGTTTTCTAATGCACAAATGATCCTAAGGGCATGATTCCTACTATAAGCAAATAGTCATAGTAATCCTAAGATCATGATTTCTACCCAATTGCCCCATAAAAATTATATGAAAATCCCTCCATTTTTTTACTAATATCCTCAATATCTGTTTACAAAAAATATTATTACATACCATAAATGAATTACAGAAATAAGTAATGTTATACTATAGGGAGCCTGGATAGGCCCAAAGTGAACTTGGCAAACCCGGCCTTCAAACAGTCCAAAGTACCATATCTCATAATGTCCAATAAAAAGTATCCTGGTGTGTCAAAGTTCCCAAGGGCCTCAGGGACCCCGGGCAATGCTCACACCAAGACCCTTTTAAAGAGAAGTCATTTTTTTGAAGTGTGGAAGGGCCAACCCCAGTGTGCCAGAGTTCGGAGGAATCTCATGGATTCCTAGGCAGTACACAGACTGGAGGGGCAGAATCCTATGTATTCTAAGAGTATGAGTGGGAGTGCTTGAAAGAGTAGGAATAATTTTTAAAAAGCATATCAGAAGTGAAACCAATTTAGAAGTGAAAATAGTTAAGAAGTAAAAATAGTTTGGGAGTGGAAATGGTTTAGAAGTGAAAACATATTAGGAGTGAAAAACAATTTTGAAATGCTCTAGAAAATGTTCAGCAAACAACATCAAGTAGGAAACACAGTCACAAGGTTTCACACAAAACTCCATATTGCCAAGACTCAACTCAGTTCCTTAGTCAAACTTAGGTGAGCATATAGCATGTTGAGAACAACAAATTACACAAAAAGGAGTAGGGGTTGAGAACACAAGAATCCTGAATCAAGAACACATAGAAACAAGGTGTTAGAGAAGCATGTTAGTCAGTAGAAGCATAGGGCGGGCAGGGGTATAATATTTACCAGGACATGTTTAGTTAGGGTCTTAAACATGGGAACACCTAAGTTCATCAGTCATACATAACCATGGAAGTAAGCATACTCACTCAGACAATAGACAGGGAAACATCGAAGTTTAATGTAAGAGCAATTATTGCTAATCAATTCACAGAAAGGACAGGGTTTTAACTATACAGAATTGATCATACCGATTAAAGTCAATTAGACAGAAAAATAGGAGTCTGAGACACCAAAGTAAGCATGATGGCTTAAGGCAATAGACAGGGAAGATTGAACCTTAAACACATAAGTAAACATGTAGTAATAAGCAGGAAAGACTAGAATTTGAACACAGAAGTAAACATGTTGACTAGAGTAAAACTTAAACAAGAGTAAACATGTTGATTAAAGCAATAAACAGGAAGAGTGAAACTTAAACAGGAGTAAACATATTGATTAAGGCAGTAACAGGAAAACATATAAGGTAAATACATAGTAGTTAACTAGTACACAAGAGACGTGGGTTTAACAGAAGTACAGCAACAGAGAGCACACAAATTTGAACTTCATAGTATGATGAACGACATTAGGAGTAGAAACACACCAATTAAGGGAAGCAAAACAGAAGGTAAAGTAGGCAGGATTCAACAGTCCAGCCTTGGCTTTCAGCCGGCTAGACAAGCAATGAACACAAGTAGCTGAGAGAGAGAGAGATGAGAGTGAAATTTTTTGTGTGTGTGTATGTTTGAACTGTTGTTCGTGTGTTTTGAAGAATCAGTAATGAGAGTATATATAACACTTAGTAAGGTAAACAAATAAGACAAGAATAATTAAGAATTTATAAATAGAGTAACCCAAATAAATTAACTAGTTAATTGGGGAATTTAATCAATCAATCATACGGAAGATCTGGGAAAGACCCCTTAGGAGATGGGAATCAATTAACGGTACAAAATTAGGGCTTAAATAAGGCAATAAATCAGTCCTATACCATATAGGAGTCAATCAAGCCCTTTAAGTAAGATTGATAATCCAAATAAGGCAAGTATTACTAATAAAAGTCACAAATAAGGAAATAGGTAAGAATCCCAAAAATACGGATTTTAACAGGAAAGAATCATTCGAAACTTAAATAGAATCAGTCAATGTAACTGGTTCACCGAATTAAACATAATAACGGGAAAATATGGAAGAAATCAATGTCACAAATAGAAACAATTAGGGTTTAGGCATACATACGAAAATCAATCAAATATGTAAAGAAATAATTAGATTAAACACTTGAAAGTTAGAAAACCCTTTTGAAGAGACTCAGGATGAACCCTAATTTCAGAAAAAGTAAATGGAATTGAAACAGTTAACCAAAATAGAAGATTTTTGAGGGAAAGTACCAAATAACACTCGAATCGTTTCAGATCTACAAAGATCTGAACAAATTCAAGTAGTCGTAGAACTAGGGTTTTTCAAAAACCAACAGAGATGAGAGAAACTTGGTCAAAAGCCATAGATTCGAACTAAATATTGGAGGAAATCAGTACTCACAAACGAGAATGGCCCTAGACAGGCCAGCAAGCAAGTTTCAGGCAAGAACATGTTGAATCTCCATGAGATTTTCTCAAGGATCCATGTAATCAAACAGTCATAAAGCATAAACTGTTGGTAATGGTCGGAGAATACTCATAATATAAATAGATAGGAGCTTTTCGCCGGTGACAACGATTAGGGTTAGGGGTAGGTCGAGAGAGAATTGGAGAGATTAGGGAAACCAATGAGTGCAGAATNGGGGGGGGGGGGAGGGGTTAGGGTTGGTTTAGAGATTAATATGGTAAGATTTAATGTGGACCGTTAATCTAAAAGATCAACGGCCACGAATTGATGGGGGTTTGGGTCGGGTAGGTGCAGATTGGGGGCTTAAGGTAAATTAGTCTGGTATTATTAAGGGGTTTGGGCTGGTATTTAAAGGGTTAGGTCCAAAAATTTAAAGAAATTAAAAAGGTTATTTGCTAAATACCTAATTAATTGATAAAAAATATTTTATAAAAATAATTAACATATTATAAAAATGATTTTCATGCATAGAGATGTTTTAAAATAATTACTCAATATTTTAAAAATGCAACAAGCAATTTTCTGGTAAAGTAATGTAATAATGCATAGATGGGCTATAATTGCAAAGTTATTGCAATTGTAATCCAAAAATGTAAATGTGGTTGTTTGTGAAATAATTAAGCTTAGTTTTAATATAAATAACAAAAGTAAATTATAAAATTGTTATAAAATTATTTATAGTGTCGTTAATGATTATTTATATAATAAAATACTGAGATAAATTAATTAGAAATCCTCAAAAATGCAGAAATTATGGGAAAATATTATTGATGCTAATGCATGGTTTTGGAATATATTCATTTTGAAAATATTATAGGGAAAAAATGGGCATCAACATTGATTGATCCAGGTAGTTCCGTAAATATCATTCTTCTAAGGGCGGTGAATGAAATGCAAGCTAGTGACAAGGTGGTACCAATAGCAAGATCTTTGTCTGGATTTGCTAATACAAGTGTTATTACAAAAGGGGAAATAGTGCTTACCACATTTGCAGAGAGAGTTATCAAGTATACGAAATTCCAGGTGATAGATACTAACATGTTTTATATTATGATTCTTGGAAGGCCATGGATTCATGATATGGGCGATATACCGTTTATATTACATAAAGCTATTAAGTTTCCTTCACAATGGGGGATTCAACAAATTTGTGGAGATCAACAAGCTTCTAAAAGTATCAATTTAGTGACGGATTCAAGCACATCAAATGATGTTACAAATGATAAATAGCAACTACAAAATTCAATTGAGGATATAATAATACAAACCTCAGACGAAAGCGTTTCAGGACAGACAAATGTAGATTCAAGACCCGATGTTATTCAACAACCAGAAGAGAATGAAAACATCAAAACAATGACTGCAAAACTTGAGGCTATCATGTTATTCAAGCACTGGCCAGACAGAAAAGTTTACATCGGAGCGAAACTGAGCCCGAAAATAAAAGATAAATTAGTTAAATTTTTAGAAGCTAACACATATTGCTTTGCTTGGTCGCATTCAAATATGACATGTATACTACCGGAGGTGATGACCCACAAACTGAATGAAGATCCATCGTACCCAACAATCAATCAAAAGAAAAGGGAGCAAGGGTCCTTTAAATATCGAGTGATTGAGGATGAGGTACAAAAGCTTTTAAAAATTGGATATATACGATAGGTAAAGTACCCAAATTGTTTAGATAATACTGTGGTAGTTCCAAAAAATATATGAAAATAGCGGGTTTGCGTAGATTATACTGATATAAATAAAGATTGTTCTAAAGATTAGTTTCCTTTACCGCATATATATCAATTAATTTATTCTACCGTAGGTCATGAGCTATTAAGTTTTTTAGATGCATATTGAGGTTATAATCAAATAAAGACGGATCCTCTAGATGAAGAAAAAACTCGGTTTATTACAGACAGAGGGCTTATTGTTACAAAGTCATGCCCTTTGGTTTAAAAAATGTTGGAGCCACGTATCAAGGATTAGTGACTAAATTGTTTTCAAACGACACATGGGAAAGACCATGAAAGTCTACATTGACGATATGTTAGTCAAGTCAACACAAGTAGGAGATCATTTTCAACACCTTTCAAGTATCTTCGAAATTCTCTGCAAATATAATTTGAATTTAAATCTAGAAAAATATGCGTTTGGCATGGCTTCAGGTAAGTTTTCAGGCTTTATTGTTTCTAACAGGGGCATTGAAGTGAATCCTGCACAGATAAAAACCATTGAGGAGATACCTGACATACTCACGAGCAAAAAAGAAGTTCATAGGCTAACAAGAAGGATAGTAGCTTTGGGAAGATTTATTTCCAAAGCTTCATAGAAAAGTTTTAAATTCTTTTCAGTATTGAAAAAGCAAAACCAATTTGGGTGGACTGACGAATGCCAACAAGCCCTCAAAAATCTAAAATCATATTTGTCAAATTCGCCCCTGCTGGCCAAACCGAAGGACGGAGAAAGGCTACTCATTTATCTCGCCGCATCATAAATAGCGGTAAGCGCGGTATTGGTGCGAGAAGATAGAGGTAAACAATCTCCATTTTATTATGTTAGCAAATCTTTGTTGGATGCTAAAACATGATATCCTCACTTAGAAAAACTTGATTTAGCATTAGTTATGGCATCTAAAAAGTTGAGACCTTATTTTCAATGTCATCCTATCTCTGTTGTAACTACTTTTCCTCTAAGGAATATACTGCATAAACAAGAACTATCCGGTAGGTTAGCTAAATGGCCAATAGAAATAAGTGAATATGTTATCATATATCAACCTAGAACTGCAATAAAATCGCAGGTTTTAGCAGATTTTGTGGCAGATTTCAGCACAAACATAGTTCCTGAAGCAGAAAAAAAACTATAAGTATTTATGGATCTAATTCGGGGACTTGGATTTTATTTACTGGCCCCTCGAATGTTAAAGGAGTAGGTTTAGGTATTGTTCTAATCCCACCTTCAGGTGAAATCATAAGACAAGAAATAAAACGCTATCCCATTACTAACAATGAAGCGGAGTACTGATAAGTAGGGATTTTGACTACTTATTAGCGTCTTTTGGCTTTCGTTTTAGTATAAAAATGTTTAAAGGTATTCGCTAAAACTGATGAAATATGTTTACTTGGAGAAGTATTGGAAAATGAAGCCACTATGATGAAATCCAACTCAAGAAAGAGTGATTTAAAAAAGGACAAAAATCAGGCACACAAGCTCAAGTGCGGACCGCAGATTTTCATATGCAGGCGCAAATTGTGAAAGAAAATTAACAGAGCTCCAGTGCAAAATGTGGACCGCACAATAATTGTGTGGCCGCAGAAGCCAAAGTTCGGAGAGATCAATTTCAAGCTCAAAAATAAATGCATACCACACTATAATTTTGTGGCCGCATAAATCAACTATGCGACTGCACTCAGGAAATGTACGGTCTGCATAAGAGCTCAAAGCAACCGCACCCAGAACTGTGCGGACCGTAGAACTTAAGAGATGCATCCGTAATCCAGAATTATGCGGCCACAAAATCAACTCCTGTCAAGAGCTGAAGAGAAGTGCGGACCGCACACAGAGTTGTGCGGCCGCAAAACCTCCGAAAGGGCATTTTTGTCCGAAAATTCTAGCTTTGTATAAATAGACTTCTTTCACGAAATTAGATCAAGTTTTGAATATTGAAAAGTCTGTAGCCGTTTTCTTACCCCTTTAGCCACTTTAGCTTATATTGGTGATTTAACATTGTATTTTCATCTTTTAAGCTTGCAATATGAGTTTTATCATCTTTTCTTCTTTATTTGCTTCTTTACCCACTATTAGTAGCTAGATTTTTAGCTAGGATTGTGACCCAACCCTAGTGTGTGAACATAATGGGTGCTTGATTTAGGGCATGTTTATGGTTGGGTGTTTATTATTTAGCCTTTTTCTTACTTTAATTATAGAATTAATGGTTGCAAACATTAGTTTATGCCTGATTGCCTTGGTCTCTACTTGAGAAAGAGAGACTTAGTCTAGGAAAACTTGGTTAACAAGAATTTGGAATGAAATCAAGAGATTGATAGTCCTAATTAAAGGGTTGAACCTATAGATAGTAAAACCCGACTTGAGCATTTTATCAACTACTTTATTCAATACCCATTTGGACTTGAGAATGCTAAATTGGGCATAACCACTCTCTTACCGAGAGGTATTAAGTGGGTAATTGTGTGTTGATAGCTATAATACACCCCGACCAACAAAACACACTTTAAAACTTACAACCCGTTAGAAAAACAACTAGGTGACGATCATAGCCCTAGGCCTTTTACATTATTTGAAAACAATAACAAAAACAACATTCTCTAGTATTATATCTTAAACTTGTAATTCGTAACGTAATTTTAGAAGTAAAAACAAAACAGCATTTGTGGAAGTGCAACCAAGATACTTCACGTGCTCTATCCAAATATATACCACTAATCCCCTCTCAGCTCCATGTGGATTCGATCCCGACTCCTTGTTGGGTATTATTACTCAATCGACCATTTCACAACCCCTAATAGAGGTGTGACTTGGACGAGACCAATTTTTGGCGCCATTGCCGAGGAGCTAAAAATGGATTTAGCTATATATTTGATTTTATGTGTGAATTGTCTTCTTTTCCTTCTGTGTTACTAATATTTTTGGTGAAATAATGGCTATCAACAACAATGATCCTCTCGTAAACATGCCATTGGGGGATTGGACGTGGAAGATTACGAAGTTGAAGAGTTTCCTCTTGAACCTCAAGCAAATAGACGAGGCCGACCTCCTTAAGACAATGTTCACGTTCCACCCCCCCCCCCCCCCCCCCCCCCCACCAAGAGCGGCTCCACTCTGGGTGTTTCCGAATGAAGGGTATGCAAGTGTCATAGTCCCGCCCCACATTAGGGCGAACAACTTTCAAATCACGAACATTATGCTCACATTGCTAGAGCAACGGGGCACCGATTCAAAACGCGTACAAACTCTTGAAGGGGTTTGTGGACACTTGCTGGGGGAGTAAATAGACAAACGTCTCCGGGGATGCTTTAAGGTTGAGGCTATTTCCTTTCTCTCTACCATGGAAAGACCTGGGTTAGTTAGAAAGGTTGCCAAACCATTCCATCCGTGCATGGGATGAATTGGCGGAGAAATTTATTTCCAAGTTCTTTTCTCCAGGGCATATGGCTATTCTTAGAGACGAGATTCTAGCATTGAAATAAGAACCCAATGAGCCTTTGCATGAGATATGGGAGAGGTACCGAACTATGGTCAAAGAGTGCTCAAAAAATAACATGACTGTGAACAACTACTTTTTACCACACCCAAATTCTATATTATTATTGGTGTAAATATTTTCTTTAGGTATAATCTTAATATTTTAAATTTTTATCTTACTCCTAATAGGTTTTATTTAAGAAAATTAAAAACTACAACAACAATATATATATATATATATATATTTTTTTTTTCCTTTTATTTAAACATAAGTTATAATAGTATTTTTTTAGCATAATTTAAACTTTAGTGTAAATAGTGAGTTTTCTTATTTATATAGTTTCTTTTTAAGTCTAAAAAAAGTTGGTTAGTATATATATAATACTATAAAAAAAAAATATAACACCCAACTTCCCCACTTCACTCATGCCTTACCCCCACTTCTCACCTATCCCCCACATCACACACCCATGATCTTCCCCACATCCCCACTCTTCATCTCCATAAACATTTAGTTAGGGACATAGGTTTTCTATATAAATACTAAGAGCAAATATTGAAAAAAAGGAAGGAAGACTAAAAAAAAATTGGAGCTACCCCTCACCTTTCTGATTTCATATTTTTCATGTTCTCAATCGAAGAAGAAAGCAAATACACCTAACCCCATCGCCTCTTTCAACTTGGAAGGCCATCATCCGCCATTGCTGCCACCTCCGGCAAGCTGGCCGGCGAGCCATTGAGTTTTCTTAGCCGTTGCTTCTTTCCCTTCTTCCCGCTCTACTATCTTTATATCATCAGAGTCGCACCGTTGACGATGAACGAAAAGAAAACCGGCGATTGTTTCATCACCATTATTCTCGTGTGCTTTAATTCTATGTCAGACAAGTTTAGATCTAACAGGTTCGGGATTTTTGTGGCGTTTTGTGTCGAGTTTGGCCGAAATTAGTTCTCTGGCGATTCCTTCGTGTGTGTTGTTTTGACTGTTGCTCCAATGTCGCCATCGTTGTGGTAGTAGCGTCATTGACTCGGGCGAGTTTTGAGATCTGGATCGTAGTTCCGTTCGAGGTTTCCATTTTTGGTCCGGTTAGCAGTAACTAATTTCGTTTGAAGGTTCAATGTGAGATTTACTTCTTTCATTTTTGTTTTGTTCTGATACAATGTTTAAGAATACTTATTTTGTTTTTTGTGAAATCTATATGGACTGTAAAGATTTACTACACTAGGATGGACTTTAATTATGATGGCATTTGATTCATGATAAGTACTATAGTAGGCTAGCTCTTACTGTTAGATATATCCATGACTTCAAATAGCAAACTTGCTTCGTCGAAGCAGAGTGAAGGCAAATACTAAGGAATCTCGTGAACAATAGAAAAATAATAAATGTTAGTTTAAATTTGGGAAAGTATACAAGGTATTTATGATTTTTTTTATTTAGTTTGAAGTAGATTATATTGCTCATCCTTAGCCTCACAATAATTTCAAATTTAAGAGAAAGAAACAAGTCATGAACACAATAGTATTCTTTAGGCGCGTATTAATAAATAAATTATCGTGATTATGTACACGTCCGCGTGACATAGTTATAATTTCCAAAATAAATCAAAGTACGCGTTCGCGTGACTTTGGCCGAACAATCTTAATAATAAAAATGTTATTAATCGTGTACATGTTCGCATGACACGAGTACGAATTAAAAATGAATATTCGTAGAAAAATGCTTTGGGCGCGATTTAGGCTATCATCGTGATTGTGTACACGTTCACGTGACATAGTTACAATTATTTTAAAAATAAATCGAGGTATGCGTTTGCGCAACTTCGGCCAACTTTTCTAAATTATACTAAAGTGTTATTAGTTGTGTACACGTACACGTGACATGAATTTGACATACCGAACAAACGAGTACACGTACACATGACTTGTTTCAAAATTTCGTAATAAAGTGATTGATAGCGGTAAACATAGGTCCTAAAATGAGTAATTACACAAAATAAACCAAGTGTGAATCACTAAGAGACCGTGCTAGAATCACGGAATTCGGGAGTTCCTAACACCTTCTCCCGGGTTAACAGAATTCCTTACCTAGTTTTTCTGGTTTCGTAGATTTTAAACGAAGTCAAAAAATTTCTCGATTTGGGATTTAAAATAAACCGGTGACTTGGACACCATAAGTTATTCCAAATGGCGACTCTGAATAAACGAAATAATCCCATTTCGACTAATGTCACTTAAATTGGAAAAACTCCCTATATCCCCCGTATCGGGAAAAAAAGAGGTGTGACAGCTCTGGCGACTCTGTTGGGGACAAGAACCCATAACTTCCGTTCAGGGTTCAAAATTCGAGCTTGTAATTTGATTTATACTTGGCTTTATTTATTTGATGTTATTACTGTCTTTTGGGGCCTAATGTGCTAATTGCCACTTATTTACCCTTTGATATTATTTGAATTATATTAAACTGTCTTCTTACGCCTCCCTTATGAGTCTTCTGAATTTATGGTGCACACGTGCGCGTGGCCCAATTTTCTGTTAGAAGTCATGCCAATTAGAACAAGGTTGGGTCAGTAACTAGGCTAGGTGGACTTTCGTGCTCCCGGTACGTTGCCCCCACCTCGGCTCAAGCTGTCCGCATGGGTAAGCCAGGTCTAAAATACTCCCCCTAGGATTTAAATCTAGAATAACATAGCCTCATACTGGATCCCTAGTAGGAACGTTTGTTTGCATCATGTGCATTTGACTTTGGGGACTCAAAACAGGAGTTGGGCCCGTCTAGGACAGGTGTACCCAAAAATTACATGACCATCCTGATGCATCTTATGAGCTACTTGTGCATTATGTCTGATTTGGTTTGTGCGTGTTAACCGGTTTCTAAAAGTAAAAATATTGAGGAAAAACCAGAAGGAAGAAAATATGAGAGAGAGAAAATTTAACCGATTTTCGAAAGTCCCAATATTTAACCAAAAATATTATTACAAAATAAGCCTGAATTTTTCACAAAGTGTCATCCTATTCCTGAAATATTTACGAACTACGCAGGTCTGATTCTCACCGGACGTGATATAAGTAGGCAACCTTCATCGGGTCCGACCCCCACTTTTCAAAAAAAAAATTCAAAAATATTTTATTTTATTTCTTCTCAAAATTCAAAAATATTTTTGTTCTTATTTAGAAGTCTTTCTTTTGGTAATAATACAAAAATTCAAAATATATATATATTTCTTTCTTCTTTAGAAGTCTTCCAAAAGAAAAACTTAGAAATCCAAAGACATATTTTCTTTGTTAAGAGAATTCATGATCTCAATTGTATAAGAATAAGAGTTAGTTTACTTACTTTATTCCAGATTTTCCTGAACTACGTAATGGTCTGATTCATGCAGCGTCATGATACATAGGCAATCCCCATCGTATGCAATATAACCATAATTAATCTAGAAAAAAAAGGATTTTAGGAATTAAAAAAAAAAAAAGAAAAATAAAAGAGAACGCTATATTCAAGATGAAAATAAACCAATAAACCAATAAGCCGGGATGAAACATGAAGCCTGTCAAACTCATTGTAGAAATAAAAATGGCATTAGGTGCATGACATATAATGTGTGATTAATATATGCAAAATGCCTAACTCTAACACGTTTGTTGTTTTTCATCTAAAAGATATAGTTAAACAGAGGTGGTTGGTTTGTGGTTTAAACTGACGACTCACCCTTACAACACGAGATCAAAAGAAAAAAGTAGCATGGAAAACAACAATGAGAATGAGTTAGATAATGATGATATCCATGGACAATTGGTCGAACAAAGTTCGGGACTGGTTGAAGAAGTAAGAGTGTTGAAGCAACAATTGGCAGAGATGTACCAAGCTTGGGCGAATTGACATGCTCCTCCTCCACTACCCATAGGGTCTTCAGATAATCTTCATAATGTGTCAGTTGCAAATCAAGTGCTCATCTCCCTAACAAGTAACCCATTGTACCAACCTGGATTCAGTCCGAGCATTAACCTTCCCACTATCCCCAGTACCTCTACTCCACTTCCTCCAACTGCACCCCTCAGAAATGACCCACCTACTGTACGCATTGTCCATACCATCATTGTTCCTCAACCGGCTCTTGCTCAAAAGTCCAACAATGATCCACAACTGAATGCTCATGATGCCCAACATTACTCTCCAGAATTGACTTTCAAAGTTCCAGATTCATACAAGCATACTCCTCGGAACATGTTCCCAGTTGAGATCGAAAAGCCCGACAAAAATAGGGAACAAAAGGAAATGACCAGAAAAATGAAGAGCCCGGAACAAACCATGAGAAACATACAGGGTTTGGGAGGCCACAAGAGTGTTTCATTCAACGATTTATGCATGTTCCCCCATGTTCATTTGCCACCCGGTTTCAAGGATCCAAAGTTTGATAAGTATGACGGGCATGGTGATCCCATCGCCCATTTGAAGAGATATTGTAACCAATTAAGGGGCGCATGAGGCAAAGAAGAATTACTCATGGCTTATTTGGGGGAAAGTTTGACTGGAATTGCTTCATAATGGTTCATATATCAATACATCTCTCACTAGAATGTATGGAACGACATGGCTCAAGATTTTGTCCAACAGTTTCTGTACAATATTGATATAGTGCTAGACCGTTCCTCTCTCGTCAACATAAAGAAAAAACCAACATAAAGCTTCAGAGAATATGCAATCAAGTGGAGAGAGCAGGTTGCTAGGGTCAAACCACCAATGAAAGAGGCAGAAATTGATTGACTATTTTCTCAAAGCTCAGGATCTGATTACCTCCATTATATGTTAGCCGCAATTGGTAAACCTTTTGCTGAGGCAATTAAGATCGGGGAAATAGTTGAGAATGGCATGAAATCGGGCAAAATTGTGAGTCAGGCAGCCCTTAAGGCGACCACGCAAGCAATTCAAAGCGGGTCAGGCAGTTTCGGAAACAGGAAAAAGAAAGAGGAAGGATCCATGATGGTATTTGGGTTCGGGGGAGTTCAAAGAGGGATAGTTCCTTCTTATGTGTAGTTCCAACAAGGACAATCCAATTTTACTCTACATTACTATCCACCTCAGGGTCTCCGGTACTCAGTTCCTCACAACAATACACTGTGTTTAATGCTCAGGCTTATGCTAGGCCTCCCAATCACCAACAATGGAGGGCGCCGATTCCTCAAGGCTCCCGTCAACTCCGGCCGAATTTTCAGGCACCATATAATCCTTGTCCTCGGCAGGAATATATGAGAGAATAGGAGCCAAAGAAAGAGTTCACCCCAATTGGAGAATCATATACAAGCCTATTTCGAAAGTTGATGCAGCTAAAGTTGATTGAACCTGTCATGCCGCGTTATGTGAATCCAAATTCAAAAGGTTTTGACTCAAATGCAAGATGTGAGTATCACTCTAACACCCAAGGTCATAGTACCAAAAATTGTTGGACATTAAAGAAAGCCATTGAAAATTTGATTGAAGCAAAGGCAATTGTGGTAACAAACAATGAGGATACTCCTAATATCACAAACAATCCGCTCCAAACTCATGATAATACACATTTTATTAGGATGATTTGTGATGATAGGGATTATAAGCAGTCTGGCAAGACAGAGATAGATGTTGGAACCATAGGGCAAGAACCAAAAATGATAGTAAGCCCGTCGCATTTGGCACCGTTTATTGTGAAAGGTGCGAGTTCAAGTTTGAACTTGGCAGGTTCTGGAAAAACGATTCTCTATGTTTCTAGATGCAGAAAAAGGTTGAGGTTCAATTGGGTGGGCCAAAAATTTACATCCCCGGGGGCATTCAAAAGATCGTTATGAATAATGGTTTGAGAAATATAACAGAGCCGGTTGTGATCCGACATGCTGCACAGNCACAAAAACTATTCCCTGGAATTATAACAAAACTGTCATGACATACAAAGGAAAGGAGATAGTTGAAGAAACAGATGAAATGGGGGGCTTGACCCGCTCTGGAAGGTGCTACTCACCAGAGGAATTGAGAAAATCTAAGCAAGCCAGGGAAAGTCACTTGCCAGTGAAAGAACCCATTGCAGAAAAAGAAGCAGAGGAATTCCTTAAGAAGATGAAAATGCAGGACTACTCAATCATTAACCAACTAAGGAAAACCCTTGCTCGTATATCTTTGTTATCTCTGCTTTTGCACTCAGAATAACATCGTCGTGTGTTGATCAAAACTTTGAACGAGGCATATGTTTTAGAAAAGACAACGACGAATCAGCTAGAAAAAATGGCTGAAAGATTCTTTGAAGTGAATAAAATTTCTTTTAACGATGATGATTTGCCTGAGGAAGGGGCTGGGCACAATAAAGCTTTGCATCTTATGGTCAAGTGTGAAGGTCACTACGTAAAAAGAGTCATGATTGACGGAGGCTCAAGTGTAGATGTATGCCCTCTTTCTACTCTACAAGAGCTGAACATTGATACTAACAGAATTCGAACTAACAGTGTCAGCATAAGAGCTTTTGATGGTTCTAGAAGAGACACTATTGGGGAAATCGAACTCACCATGAAAATTGGCCTGGTTGATTTTAACATTGTCTTTCAAGTGTTGGATATGAAAACCTCCTATAATTTTCTTCTGGGAAGGCCGTGGATCCATATGGCCAGAGTTGTACCATCCACCCTACATCAAATGGTCAAACTCGAGTATGATAAGCAAGAAATTATTCTTCATGGGGAGGACGACTCATCCGTCTATAATGAATCGTCCATTCCATGTATCGAGGCCAAGGAAGGATGTGAATCCCTCATATATCAAGCATTTGAGGTGATTGAGGTGGACCGAGTGGAAGAAGGAAAACCAATTCTACATCCCCATCTTTCAGCCACATCCGTGATGGTAGCTTCACTGATGTTGAGGAACGGCTATGAGCAAGGAAAAGGATTAGGATCCTCTCTGCAGGGAATTGCGAACCCTATTGCTCCATTTTTTAAGAAAGATACTTTTGGTTTGGGTTTTAAACCAATATCAACTGACATAGAAAGGGCCAAGGCCTATAAAAAGAATGGTTGGAATTTGTCCAAACCAATCCCTCACATTGCCTACTCTTTTATCAAGCTATAATTTGAAAAATTCCAAAATCCTTCTACTCAGAATGACATTGATGAACTTTGCCAGAGTT
>ML372717.1:0-23156 GCA_005239525.1 Nicotiana knightiana | reverse complement strand
ATGTCACTTTAAGTGGAAAAACTCCCGTACCCCCTTCGGGGCGTATGAAAAGGAGGTGTGACATGCTAATTGCTGGAAATAATCAGCAACTGATACATGCAACAAAAGATTCTTTGCACAAAGCATTCAAGATTAAAGACTTAGGAGAGCTAAAGTTTTTTTCTGGGAATGGAATTCAGCAGGTCGAGCAGAGGTATTCTGACAAATCAAAGAAAATATGCCTTGGAGATTATATCTGAATTGGGGCTGGGAGATGCCAAACCAGCTTGGACACCTCTTAAAATTAATGTGAAGCTGACTATACTAGAGTATGATAAGATGACAGGCAATGAAAATGATAGTGTGCTTGAAGATAAGGGGTAGTATCAAAGATTAATAGGAAAGTTGTTGTAATTGACTCTAACAAGACCTGACATAGCATATACAGTCCAAACACTTAGTCAGTTCCTTCAACAACCTAAAAAATCTCATTGGGATGCAACCATGATAGTTGCTAGGTACATGAAAAGGGAACCAGGACTAGGAGTGTTGTTCAGCAGTGAAAAGCCAGACAAAATCTTTGTGTTCTGTGATGCAGATTGGGCATCATGTCCTAACACAAGAAGATCAGTATCAGGTTTTTTGGTCAAGTATGGTAAATCATTGGTCTCATGGAAGTCCAAGAAGCAAAACACAGTATCAAAAAGCTCAGCAGAAGCTGAATACAGGAGTATGGCCAATGCTGTCTCTAAAGTTGTTTGGTTGGTTGGATTGTTAAAAGAATTAGGAACTAGGGGTGTGCATTCGAATCGGTTTATCGATAAATCGAATCGATTATTTGTTATCGATTTATCGATTTCGATTTCGATTCCGAAACTTTTCTTATCGAGTTATCGATTTCGATTTCGATTTTGTCCACTTCGCTTATCGATTTATCGATAAATCGATATGATTTTTTTTTTATTTTTTATTTTTTACCCGTGGTTTTCTTTACCCTAACTTATTATTTCCATTTTCCTCTACCCTTATTATTTTCTAATTTTCCCTACCCTATTATTTTCTTTCCTCTTCACGACTTCACGCTGCTTCTGCCTCAAGATTTTCCCCTACGGCCCTACCCTCCTGCCCCTTTAGAGCTGAACTGCTGAAACCTTAAATTTTCTTCACTCAAAATTCCTCCTTTCTCGGTTTCTTCCACAGATCTGGTAATTCTCTATCTCCAAATGGGTTCTCTCAGTAAGTTGATTGTAATTTGGTAGAAGTTCTTTTGGTCAGTTAGGTAAGGAGCTGAAGAATAATTAGTCTGCCTGAATTAAATCAATTAATCGTAGTATCATTTGGTATGATATAGTAATGATTAGCCGTCTATCTCTATTAGCTATCCACTATTTATACATGTTTTACACATTGTATACATATATTAAGTAAGGGTACTAAACATGACAACATCGCTTAGAGCTAGAAAATTTTCTTATTGGTGGAATTCCGCAAATTTTCTTATTGGTGTAATCGATAACCGAATCGATAAGCCCCAAAATCGATAAACCGAAATCGAAAAAATCGAAACCTTATTGAAACGATAACGATAAGCATATGTACAAATCGATAATCGATAAGTAATTATCGATAAGGGTCAAAATCGAATCGATAAATCGAATGCACACCCCTATTAGGAACGGCTATAACATTGCCAGTTGATTTGTATTGTGACAACAAAGCAACCTTGCAAATAGCTGCTAACCCAGTATATCATTAAAGGACTAGACATATTGAAATAGACTGTCCTTTTATCATGGAAAAAAATTACAAATAGGACTGGTCAGAACACATCATGTTGCTTCAAAAGATCAATTAATAGACATATTTACAAAAGGGCTTACTAGAATACAACATGAGTCATTGACTCGCAAGTTGGGAGTACTTAATGTTTTTGTACCTGCCAGCTTGAGGGGGAGTGTGAAAATAGGAGTTACTTAGATAATGATGGAATTATGTCACGACCCAAATTCTCAACCTTAGGGATCGTGATGGCACCTAACACCACACTTGCTAGGCAAGTCAATGATAGAATTTGAATAGCTAACTTCCTTTGATTATCTTCTTAAACATCAATAAATAAATCTAACGTAAATTTAATTTAAATGATGTTCAATGATAAAATAATAAACAATTGAATAAAAACGAACCACGAACTAATTATATAAATAACTCTAAGACTACCCAGGGTCTGGTGTCACAATTCACGAACTACTAAAGAATACTACAAATACTGGGCCGAAAGAAATAATGTAACTGTTCTGAATAAAATAAAACAACATTTATGGAAATAGGAGAAGACTCTCGGGATCTGCGAACGCCGACAGATATACCTCGTGCCTCCGAATAAATGAATAGTTGCTCTAAATATCTCTACTACTGGTCGATACCTGGATCTGCACAAAAGAGTGCAGAGTGTAGTATCAGTACTACCGACCTCATGTACTGAGTAAGTGCCGAGCCTAACCTCGATGAAGTAGTGACGAGGCTACGGCGCGGCATTAACAACATATAACATGTGAAGATAATATATACTATAACGCAATAAAATAATTCTACACGAACAAGAATAATATAACTGAGACAATAAATATAAAGCAAGAATGAAATCTAAACAAATAATTAAGTACTTCAACAACAATGAAATAACTCAGCCGCTTTTTCTAGGCCTCAGCTATAACTAACTCTCAAATAATTTCCAAGGTTCCAAACTTTAACTTTAGATAAAAGTAGTGCTAAAATATGAAAAATAGTAATATAAAATAGTAAGTTTCAAATCGTTGTTTTTCTTTAAAAATCAGTAAAAATATAAATGTCCGCCCTTATCGCTCCTTGTTGCGGCGTGCAACCCATTCCCACCTGTCCACCCTTATTGCTCCTCCCTATAAATATATCACCCTTATTACTCCTGTTGCGGCATGCAACCTGATTTCACCTGTCCACCCTTATCACTCCTTGTTGCGGCGTGCAACCCGCTCCCACCAGACAATCACATCTCTTTATTTATAAAAAGAATTTCCACAATTTAAGTCAAAGCCTTTCACAATATTTATGTCTCAACAATTGAAAATGAAACAAGTTTAACTTTAATTAATAGAAAGAGAAGAATATGAAATAATGACAATAGAACAATGAGTGTTCCAACCTTTAATTTATAAATAATAAAAATATAAATGTCCTCCCTTATCGCTCCCCTTTGTGGCGTGCAACCCGATCCCACTTGTCCACCCTTATTGCTCCTCCCTATATATATATCACCCTTATTGCTCCTGTTGCGGTGTGCAATTCGATCTCACCTGTCCACCCTTATCACTCTTTGTTGCGGCATGCAACNACAATTCAGGCTAAGCCTTTCACAATACTTTTATTTCCACAATTTCAAACAGAAAACCGTATAGCTCGTAAGCTTTAACCAATATCATTTCACAATAAAACCAACCAGAATATATGTAAATACCGTAACGCTGTCAACCCAGCTCAATCTTTATGTACCATGATAAAAATTAAATAACAACCAACACTTTTAATACACCTGCCACAACAATTTACAACAATCAATTGAAACCCAACAACCACGTAAACCTCAACAATCATAAAACAGTTAAATTGCATTCCTCATCACTTCCTCAATATTATCAACAATGGAATCAACAGGAACATATACATATATATAATTTTTAAGAACAATGTCAAACCGCNACCAAGTAGTCATAGAAACAATAATGGACATAGAACAATTAAGACAAGAATCAATTAAGTTGGGAACGGGAAAGGGATCATGCTTAACAGGCAAATTGGGTGGTGCATAGATACTCTTCACCTCACCTATATACCACACCCATGCATTTCACATAGCAAAGAAGTGGGGATTCCTATTCCCTCAAGTCAAAGTTAGACAAAACACTTACCTCAATCTCGCAGGTCACTCACTGCTCAATTATTGCTTTTTCTTTTTAGNCTCACTGCTCAATTATCGCTTTTCCTTTTGAATTCACCTCTAACTTGCTCGAATCTAATCACAATTAACTTAATATCATTAACTAATGCTAAAGGAACTAACTTTATTGAAAAATATAATTTTTCCTAAGTTTTCTCAAAAAAGTGAAAACACGACCCCGGACCCGCTTGGTCTAAACTCGGGGTTCGGACCAAATTACGTTTACCCATTCACCCACGAACCCAAATATACAATTAATTTCGAAATCCGACCTCAATTCGAGGTAAAGATTCGATTTTTATAAAATTCCCTAATTCTACCCAAACCCTCAATTTTTACCATGAAAATTCTTAGTTTTTTATTTAAAAGTGATGAAAAATAATGGGTAATTGAAAGTGTAAAGTTTAGAATTGATTACCTATGACTTGGAGATTATATTTGGTGAAGAAATTCGTTCCTAGGGCTGTGGGGTTCAAAAATTTGAAGAAGAAGAAGTCTGCCCGTTATATATATATATATATATATATATATATATATATATATTTTTTTTTTTTTTCTGTCAGCTATTCTACCTCGTTTTTCATGCCAAACGATCCCAAAACTCGACTTTTATGTGTCCAATGGATTCCTTGTGAAATTTAGTCAAGTTAGGCTTTTGAATCACTCAATTTGGCCTTATAATGAAGGATATATGTAGGTTTTAATATTTACAACTTGTGCAGATTTTTAATACGCCGTCAGGGGCAATTTCGTAATTAACCTGAAAAATCTGGCAACCGTAGTAAAATGCTCATAAAACCCTCATACGATGTCCAAACTTGATGATTCTTTTTGCTACGAGTCCGTAATTACATAACAGAAATCGGAGCTCATTTGTTCAATATGATATCATTTATGCTTGAAGAAACGACGTCGAAGCATAAGAAAGAACGAGCGCAACACAACCCAAACCTATTTGAAACTCACCCGAGCCTTCGGGGCTCTAAATCAAACATGCACACAAGTTTAAAAGCATCATACGGACTTGCTGGTGTGATCAAATCATGAAAATAACATGTAAAACAACGAATTAAACCTCAAAACTCATTATTTTCTTGAAGAACACTTATAGTTCATAAATTTTCAACCAGATGTCCGAATCATGTCAAACGAACTCCGTTTTTTACCAAATTTCACAGGCAAGGCCTAAATATCATAACAAATCTGTACCGGGCTCCAGAACCAAAATACGGGCCCGATACCAATGATTTTAAACATTAATATTTTTTCTTTATTTCATAAATATTTCAACAAAACAATTTCTTTCAAAAATTTATTTCTAAGGCTTGGGACCTCAGAATTCATTTCCGAGCATACGCCCGGCTCCCATATTTTACTACGGACCTCCCGGAATCGTCGAAACACAGATCCGAGTCCGTTTACTCAAAATGTTGACTCAAGTCAACTAAAATCAAATTTTTAATTCTAAAAATTATTATTTCTTATATTTTCACATAAAAGTTTTTCGGTTTCACGCCTGGACTGCGCATGAAAATAGAGGTAATTAAAATTAATCTTTTTATGGCTAATAAGTCTAGAACGGAATCTATATCCATAAAATAACCTCTTAGGTCATCACACATTATTGTAAATAGTTAGGAAGTTAGTTAGTTAAGCTTGTCATTAGCTCATCCTATAAATAGTGGTAGTTACTAAATAGTGTATTCGGAATTATTCATTCTTCTAAGATAATAACATAGTTTCTTTCTTCTTCTTCTTCTTCTTCTTCTTCTTCTTCTTCTTCTTCTTCTTCTTCTTCTTCTTCTTCTTCTTCTTCTTCTTCTTCTTCTTCTTCTTCTATCTTTCGATAGATTAACATCAAATTCGTATTGAGTCTAATAGGAGTACTAATATTTTTTTAATGACAATCCAAAGGTTGGTCTCAATCACACACTCAAAACAAGTCACGCAAAAACAAAGGAAAATATTATATGCAAAGAAAAACAAATCAATAAGATGACAAAAGATCAATAACAATATACCCAGTAATATTTCACATTGTGGGGTATGGGGAAGATAGTGTATACGCAGATCTTACCCTACCTTGTGAGAATAGAGGGAATGCTTCCAACAAACCCTCGACTCAGGAAAGTATAAGCATCACATTAATAAAATTATAGATAAGAAGGGAGATGACAAAAGATATCGGCAAAATTTAATATTTTTAGAACAATTTACAATCACTGTTTGTATAACAATCAGTCAAAGAGAAGATGGAAAAAAAAGAAGTGAAAAGACAAAAATGTGAAATTGATATATTAATCTATGTTGATCAAATTAAGCCCATTTGGCTAAGAGAGACATAAGTCCAGCACCAAGAAGAAGTGAAATATTGGCTCCTAATTGAAGTTTTCCATTGCCTTGCATTCTTGGATGCATAAAATCAGCAGCCAAAAAATCAACAAGTGCCATATAAATCAAGATACCAGCTGATGCTGAATTAAATACTCCTTCCACAATAAGAGCCGTTGGACTGTTTTCATCGTAAGAATTTGTTATTCCTAATCCAATTCCAATTCCGATTGGAGTTGTGAGAGAGAAAAATAAAGTCATTATTGCCACTGCACGAGTCTTGAATTTTGCCTGCAAAATGGCAAAAGAAAAAAAAAAGATAAATAAACTATCATGGTAGTTTGACGCCAAATTATGATATCGCTCGTAATTAACATACTTTGTCGTTAATTCATCGCTAAATAAGATGAACAATAAATTTATTATCACTCTGTATTCAAAACAAGTAAATCAACAAACGTTGGTTTAAGAAAAAACAAAGCAGAAAAATTCTGAGCCCACAAATTTCTTGTATTTCTTAAAGGAATTTAATCCCCTCACAATGCCCAAGGTTGCAGATTAGTTCCTCCCATGATAGAACGGAATAACTATTCTATAATAACGGTACTTTAAATCACAGAATTTCGGAGAACTCAAATGGCAGAGCAAATCACACAAAATGCTTACGTTTTGCTTTTGAAAAACAAATGCAGAATGCAAAAGATTGAGGAGAGAGATTTCAGATTTTTCAGTGGTGAAAAATGAGGCTAAGCCTCTCTATTTATAGCCAACAAAGTTGAGTCCCAACAGGTGCAAAGGTGCATGTTCGTTGATAAGGTGTCTATTCAGCAATTGAATGGAACGTTTGGTGTCTATTCAGCTGTTGGTCGCGAAAATGATTCAGTTAAATGATGGAAAAGAAAAATAAATTTGGTCCAAAAAATTATCAATCAATTCGAAGCCGAAGTCGAGCAACGACGAAGGCGCGAGACATCACTTCTTCTTAACTCTTTAAGAGTTAGAAGATGTGCTTCTCTATATAAGCACAAAGATTTTTTTTCTTCTTCTTCCAATAAGGGACAAAATGCATTAGTAAAGTGAACTAATTCAAAATTTATTTCCGTCCATTTTTTTCCCACCATTTTTCATTCACACTTCTTTTGTTATTAATAACAAAACCCAACAAAATTCTTTATTTAGCTATAGAATTTATTCGTCGGTTCTTCTCTTTTTAGTAGATAATTGTATAAAACATACATCCAATTAAGCACATAAAGTACAAATAAGAAAAGTACTAACACTTGTCCACTATATCTAAGTTAAGACTTTTGGTTAGTTAATGTATCGACCACTGCATAATGTGCCGACACCTAAAGTCTTGAGATGCATTAAAGTAGGGATGTTTAAACAGAATTAGAAAACTCACCAAATCGAAAAGTTAAATTAAATTTATTAAAAAATCTGATTAGATTTGGTTTGATGTTAAGTAAAAAATCAAACCGGCATATAAATATATAATTTTCATATTTACTTTTAAGATTCTGTATAGATCATTTTCTATAAAAGAAAAATATCTAGAAATATCTGGGATCCTCTCATTGGAGGTAATATTTCATTGAAATATGAAGTGCATTTATTTTTATTTACTTTAAATAGTTGGTTGTATCACCTTTTTATCAAGTGTTATTGAAATGTGTCATCATCTCTTTGTTCTTCCAAATTCATAGAGTTCTTATATTTTTGTCGAATTTGAAATGGTATTTCAATAATTAAGGATTATATAGAACATATTATTATTTAGGTATCATATTGATTTTTATGTTTAATTAATAAACTACCTCGGAAGCATACATAATTTTTTTTTTATTGTTAGACGACTAAGAAAACTATCATGTGTTACTAAAAAAAAATTTATCCATACTAATAGTTTAATAGACCATATGTTTGTCAATTTTTTTTATTTTTACTAAACATATATCCACTTATCAAAACTTGGGGCTTTTGCATCCGTACCCACTTTTTGTGCCACGTTTTAACTTATACCCACTTTGTAAAAAAATTGCATCCGTACCCGCTTTTGCGCATAACTTCAGCATGCGGGGCTGAAGTAGCAAAGGCAATCACACAAAACTTCAGCATTCTAGTAGACGGGCCTGAAGTAGCTTGCGAACTTCAGATCTAGAGCTGAAGTTGTTGTCTTGTAACTGGGGAACTTCAGCATACGGGGCTGAAGTTCTCCAGTTATAAAACAAAAACTTCAGCATACGGGGCTGAAGTTCCCCCAGTTACACTGGGGAACTTCAGCTCTAGAGCTGAAGTTTTGTCTTTGTAACTGGGGAACTTCAGCATACGGGGCTGAAGTTCCCCAGTTATAAAGACAAAAACTTCAGCATACTGGGCTGAAGTTCCCCAGTTTACAAAGACAAAACTTCAGCTCTAGCTGAAGTTCTCTAGAGCTGAAGTTTTGTCTTTGTAATTGTCTTTATAACTTGGAAACTTCAGCTCTAAAGTTGTAGTTTGTAACTGGAAAACTTCAGCTCTAGTGCTGAAGTTTTGTCTTTGTAACTGGGGAACTTCAGCCACGTATGCCGAAGTTTTGTCTTTATAACTGGCAAACTTAAGCTTAACTGGTGAACTTCAGCTCAACGAGGGAAAGGGAGCTGAAGTTATTTTAAAAGTGGTACAAGTTAAAAGTTTTTAAAAAAGCGGGTATAGGTTAAATCGGAGCAACCAAATAGGGTGCCCCGTACAATTTTTACTCAAAACTTTATCTATAACTTTATCAAAGTAAGATTGAAATAATATTCATTTAATAAAGAAAATCCAAAAACCCTAATAAAACTGAACTAATCCAAACCGACATAATTAATTTAATTTGATTTTAATAAAAATCGAACCAAACTGATCATATATACTGTACGTTAAACTAATAACGTACACACTCTATTGGTCCTCATTGACAAAACGTAGCTGGCCTTTTCTGACTTTGAATGTCAAAAGCTTTGTAAGTAGGCATTTGGACAAAACCCCTCACATTCAAGCGTTTGTCAAAAGCTAGCTAATAGCGGTAGGTAGTCATTCAATTCTCATACAATAAATGGAAAGGACACCCCCCCCCTCCCCCTCCCCCCACCCCACCCCACACACAAAATACTCTTCAAGCAAACTTATAAGTTTTACAAAATTGAAGTGTTTGCCCAAGCTATTAAAAAAAGAAAAAATGTTTTTGAGCAGAAATAGAAGTAGTTTTGGAGAAACAGAAAAAAATAGTTTATTTTCAAAAGCGCTTTTTGAAAAGCACTTTTGAAAAAAATACACTTATAGTCTGTTCAGCCAAGCTAGAAAAATCAGCTTATTTTGTGAAGTGTTTTTTTCAAAAATACTTTTCGAAAAAGTACTTTTGGAGAAAAACAGTTTGTTTTTAGCTAATCAATTTGAAAATCACTTTTGAACAATAATTTATGTTTGACCAAGCTTTTCAAAATACGCTTTTAAATGTCAAATTACAAATAAGGACATGGAGAGATTTCTTAATAGTTAACATTATATAAGTAGATAAATAATTACAAATATTTATTATTAATATATAATTAAGTTTTTCATTTTATTTAAGTAAAATATAAAAAATAAAATTGAAAAGAATTTTATTCTTTTAAAATAATTTAAATATATCATAAAATCATTCAATAAATATGAAAGTTCATCCCAAAAGTTTTATTATATATTTAATCGTTTAAACTAAGTAAGGTTATTTTGGTATATATAATATTTGCAAAGGATATTTTTGGTAGGAAGAAAAATCAAAATTGCTCTTGCTTCTACTTCTGGGGAGAAGCTTCAAAATTGCTTCTTCTTCTAGCCAAAAGCATTTTTTTTTCCAAAAAACTTGGCCAAACACCTCAAATTGACGAAAAAAGCACTATAAAAAAACACTTTTGGCTTGAGAAGAAGCTTGGCCAAACAGGCTATTAAAAGTAGTTTTTAAAAGCTGGCCGAACACTAATTGCTGCTCAGAAGCGCTTTTTAAATTAATTTGCCAAACACAAACTGATTCTCACCAAAAGTATTTTTGAGATAAAACACTTCTCAAAATAAGTGTATTTTTACAGCTTGCACCAAACAAGCTATTAGAGTTCTTGTATTATACATACAGATAGAGCCAGAATTTGAATCTTATGAATTTGAGATTGTAAGTCTTTTAAGTTACTGAATTTTAAATTATTAATTTGTATATATTCAATATGTTTGAATCAAACCAATTGAATTCAACAGAACTCATAACTTAATAAAATTAGACTATATCTTTATCCAATAGTGACAAATCGAAAAGAAACCAATTTTTTTTTTCTAATTAAAAAAAGAGTCATATTACCTGAGCAATGCATCCACCAAGTCCCATGCCTTCGAAAAATTGATGAAAAGTCAAAGCACCAACAAGAGGCCTTATGGTTTTGGGACTTTCAGAAGCACCCAAAGCTATTCCTATTATCACAGAATGTACTATTATCCCCAACTCCAAAACCTGCAAAATATTTAAATATATTAACTCGGCGTCATAATATATGAGTTTCGCTTAAAGAAAGAAGTGAGAATTCTTATCGCTTCCTTTGTTGTACTATAGTCAAGGGTGATAGTGATTTATTTTGTATAGTATTTGTTTATTTTATTCGTTTTGAGAGTTTGAAAATATGGGAGAAGTGACGATATAGAGGAACAAATAGTTGTTATTATCCAGAAAAAAGTTGTATCCTGGGCCCATTCACTTTTTTTTAATAAGTTGAAACAGTATATCTACTTTTAAATTCTCTTTGTGATTCTCCATTATTAAAAAAATTCAAATCTCCTTCCAATTAAAATTTTTTATGTCCATGATAATGCCAAAGATTACAACGAAATTATACTTATTTTGAAAAATATAAAGCTGGCAAATTTCAATTAGCAGAAAATAGATTGAATGGTTATAGAGAATATAGTCAAACCTTTCTATAACAACCTCGTTTGTTCCAAATAATTTTGAATGTTACAGCAAAGTGTTGTTATAGAGTAACATAATATAAAAATTGGTTTTGAAAAGTCTGACTTTACTATCTTTCTTTTCCTTTCGTTATATAATAGAAGGAGAGAAAAAAAGGTAGGGAGTAAGAAATATTGAAGTTATATTATAGGATCTTTGTACTAATAACCAACCGATCAATTTATCATAGCAATTTACAGTTTAAGTAGTTGGTTGAAGGGCTATTTACCTGAGATACAACACGATAACGAAGGAGCTCGGAATCAGAATCACCAATCATTGCTGTTGAACCATGTGCATGGCCATGAATAACTCCTCCTTCATCTCCAGACTGAGCCATGACACCATTTTTCACAGATTTATTCTTATAATACGAAGTTGCATAAGTATCCACCATCAGAGTCGCCATTGCAGAAACCATTGCAATAAATCCACTGAATGGAAAATTTCCCCATGGATTCTCTTTCAAACATGGCGACGTTAAACTTTCATATGCATCAGGTAATACATGTATAAACCCTGTTGATAAGATCACACCAGCAGCAAAAGCTTTGATTATGAAGAAGAAATTCTTCTCTGGACTCAAAGCTGGAATTGCTTTTCCTAGTACAGGAATACAAACCCCTAATGCACTGGCTACTAAAATTGAAGCGATTGCTACCATTTTATACTTCAGTGCTTCAGTTTTGTTTCTTTCTTCATCCTCAGAATCACACGTACATTCGCCTAATACTATAGCAGGAAGAAGAACCAGAATATACCAAAAAACAACTTTTTCTAACTTTGCCATTGCTATGGATATAGAAAAAACTAAAAAGTAGGAGTGGTTTTCAAATGGATAATTTGGCTGAGAGAAAACCAAGAAAGAATTGCAAGTTTGGTTATTTATATAGAACATAAAGTCATAAGTTGAAAATGAAATAAAGTATTCCTATTAAAATACGTTCATACTTGTTTTAAATTGCGGATTCGTAGGAAACAAGAATTAATAATATGCCAAAATGTGAAGACATGATGTAGTCATTATACAGTTACACCTCTCTATAACAATATACCTATATAACAAAAAATTTCAATAAAAGTCAAACTTTTTCAAAATTAATTTTTTATGTTATGTTATAATATATCTTTTCCATAATAATACTTTGCTATAATATTAAAAAATATTTAAAATAAACGAGATCGTTATATAGAGGTTTGACGGTATTATGTGAAAATGAAGGGATAGTGAAAGAATGAAAGAGAAGTAGAGCAAAAGAACAAGCCTAGCCACACCAGGAATCCAAAAAAAAATGTCGACATATATAGCTGCAAATCTTAATTAAGGAAATTGATATTAAGAGGAGACCAAGTCAGTAGTCAAGATGTTGCTGTTGTGGCAAGTTGAATTAGTTTTTTTACCTCCTCGTAAATTCCTCTTTATTATTGTTTTTCACAAATTAACCGCGTACAATCCTCTTAATTAATTAGCTGGCAGTTAATTAACTTATTTTTAGTTGGATCCTATACAAAGTTATTACTCCCTCCATCTCATATTATTTGTGATTTCTAAAAATACAGTCAAACCTCTTTATAACAACCTCGTTTGTTCCGAACGAATTGTTATTATAGAAAACATATATTATAATAGAATATGAGATTTGGTTCCGGAAAAATTTGACTTTTATAGAACAGTGTTGTTATAAATAGTAGCGGAGCCAGAATTTTTACTAAAGGGTGTCAAAATTTAAAGAAGTAAATATATGAAAAAGTCAAGGGGGTGCAATACATGGTATACATACATAAAAAAAATATGTTGCTACCTATATAGTATATTTTTTCGACGAAAGGGTGTCAGTTGACACCCTTTGGAGCTATGTAGCTCCGCTACTGGTTATATAAGGATGCTATTATAGAGAGGTCTAACGGTAGTTGTCTCAAATTATTTGTCTTTTTGGAAATTCAAGACAAAATTAATTATTATTTTTTTATTTTACCCATAGTAGTAATTGTTCTTGAAGATGGAGATGACACATAAATAAATATTTAATGAAGATAGATTATGTCTTAAGACATAAATAAGGGTAAAATAGTCAAAACTCTTCTAATTATAATGTTTCTTAAAGGTCATGTAGAAGAGAAATATGATAGATAATTTGAGATGGATGGAGTATTCTTTTATTTCCTAATTAGATTGGTTTGATTAATTCGTTCTGATTAAATTAAATAATTCTGTGCATGCTAAGATGTTCTCATCCATTTTTCTTGAATTTGTCGTTAGAAATATATTAAAATACAAAAGTAATCTTTTGAGAGGAGATTGAGGTTACCACGTTATCACTTGGCACTTGGTGTTACAGCAATTATATCGAAGACTGATTAATTGTATTTTCAGGCTTCTGTTCATACAGATTTATAGATGGCATTTACATTTAATATAAGAAAAAGGGGGGAAATAGATGTTTGACTTTGCTTTCGTTTTTTATTTTCATCTTTTTGGGCTAGAATTCACTTTATGTTTCATTTTGGAGACTTCGTTTTGTTTGGTTTGTTGAGAAAATATCATCAAACGCAGTATTAATTTTAGTCAACTGAATTTATTCCATATTTAAATTGAGGTCAAACAAGTTGATCAAATTTACCACTTTAAAGTTTAAACTATTAGTTTATCGGTAGAAAGCAGGTAAGTGTATAGTTTATGCTTTATCCATGCAAACAAATCGTTTTGCTACTTAAATATCAAAAATATTATTATTATTTCACATTTTCTTCCTGTTCAAAGAATGGGAACGAGGAAATAATCTCCTTTATTCACTTGCAATTCGAATATAAAAATATCATACCGTCAAACTTTTCTATAACAGTTTTATTTATTCTATAACCGTCAAACTAAACATATATTCCCGTTAAACTAAACATATATTCAAAACTATATCTATAACTTTAATAAAGTAAGATTCGAATAATATTCATGTAACAAAAAAAATCCGAAAAACCCGGCAAAACTAAATCAATCCAAACCGATATAATTGATTTGATTCGATTTTTACCCGATTCATGTACACCCATAATTGTTGTATGAGAATGTTATTATAGGGATGTATAAGTGTATATACTAAACCGTATATTCTGTACTTAAAAAGGAGTTTCATAAACTTCCAAAATATTCTTCGACCAGATCAGTGTAGTTTCTACGCCAAAACGCGTCCCTTAGCTGTGTCAAATCAATTATTTTCAAATTATATGTTGAAAAAAAAAAATTATATGACCAAATCTTATCGGGCCAAAAATGATATTCTTCCATATATTCGTGTGTACCTATGCCGGAAAATGGTTTTCAAAAAAGATATCTTTCCATAAAATAAATTTATTTTCTAGTGTTTAATCAGAAAATATATTTTAAGAAAAATATTTTTCATCAGAAGGAGAAAATGGCTTTCCTAACTTCTAGGCATATATCATTTTCTTTCACAATTATTTCCAGCGATGATTGTTAGTTTATTACACATCGTTTTGTATTGTATTGTATCGTTTAATGGATACAATATTTGGATAGATTGTATCGTTTTCTGTTGTTTCATGATATCACACACAGGTAATATGAAGAATAAACTTACAATATTATAAAAAAACTATGACACGGAAAAAATTTATTATATAAAAAGGTAGGGTAAATGATAAAATAAAATTATTTAATAATAATAAAGGGTGAGATGAGAGACAAAGACAAGATAACGACGCAACCACCACTAAATCGGTCGTTACATAAAATGCCATATTTCGTCGTTACGTAACGACTAATTTAACGATACAATACAATAATATTTAGGTAACAACCAAAAAAAGTATCGTATTTAAAATAACAATATAATACAATACAATATTTGACAACCATCCAAACAAGTTTTCAACTCTTAATTGCATATAATTGCTTTAATCAATACTTATATTATTAAGGATTGCTCGATGCACAATGCATCCAGCGTTTATGCAGGGGAAGAGTCGCACCCTAAGGAGTGTGATGTAGACAATATACATTAATACAAATATTAATTACTGCTTATAGCCTTATACATCATTATCAATCTTTAATTCTAAAAAAGATTCATGAAAATACTATTAGGTTTGCAAATATTACTATCAGTATTATTAAAAAAATCAAAATATATTTTAACTCCTTAACCAATCATCAAAAAATATTATTACTACTAATCTTTGACAATGTTTTTTCGAAAGATATTTTTCACTCTTAATCTAAACACCGAAAAATACTCTTTTAGTATAATATTTCTAAAAAAATAAGTCATTATCCGGAATATTTTTAGAATTATTTCATGAAATCTGACGAATATAGTTCCATAATCTACGCTAAATGACCATGAAACCTAAGTTTATTACCATTTTTTACCAATTTTTAAAATAATTACAAAACATGCCCACCCCACTCAAACTTATTACCCGGTCGTCCACCATAACTCTAGTCCTTCAGTCACAAGAGACTCCTTAAGCCAAACTAACAAACTTTCCTAGTTATTTTTTGGTTAATCAACCAAAAACAAAGTAACGTTTTTTAAATTCTAATTTTTTGGCAAGATTGTTGATTCTTGAAATAGCTAGGCTTTTTCTTTATTTCTCTCCCTTTTTCTTTCAATTTCAGTTTTAAATTCAGTATTGAATTAGCTACTAATTTATTTAGTATTTGGATTAGCTGAGCACATAATTCAATTATGGCAAAAATTCAAACTAAAAAAAAAAAAATGTAAACTCCATGTGCTTAAGTTTAAAATTTCAGATATGAATTTTCATGTGGGTTTTGAAGTTTTTATTATTGGAATTTAGCGGGTATTATTTTATGATGTGTAGATTGTGGTGTTAAAGATGATTTTTGAAGATTTAATTGTGACAAACATTAATATGTCATTGGAGGACTTTGAAACTTGAAACTCATAAATTAGTTTGTTGAGTCTGTGGTTATTTTGATATGTTCTGACCGGGTATGTTCGAAATGTTAACTGAAGGATGTGGCTATATTCTGAGTCAATTTGGTAGAGATTTTAGAGTAAATTTAAAATTTTGGGTTGAAGTTGAGCTGAACTAGCAAAGAAGACAGATTTGTACTGTATACCAAAATGGTATATTATATACTACGGAAAAGGGTCTGATATATCCCTCTACTATGATAAATTGTTTAAATTTGTCCCATGTTATACTATTGGGCCGTAAAAGTCTCTGCCGTCCAACTATCCATACAAATATGTCCTTAGTTAGACAGAGGTGCCACGTGGTATACGTCCGTGCATTTGTTTAATCTGGGCACATTATGAGACGAACCTCTCCAGAAACCCACCAACGCATAACCCGCGACCCATTAATTTATAAACCAAATTAAAATCCCAACCCTAATTTATACTCCTACTACCTTCTCCATCAAATCCTCTGCGATTAGGAACCGGAAGACAGCACATTGCACCAAATTTCATCATAAAAATGTCGGAGTCTAGTACAACATCAAAGAGGAGGTGCCATTGTGGAGAGATTTCCAATCACTTCCGATCGACCACACCTCAAAATCCTGAAAAAAGATTCTATAAATGTGCAAAACCTGAAGTAAGTTTGTTAATTGTTTGTACAAAAATTGAATTTTTATTCCTTCTAACCTAATTATTATTCATTTTCGTTAGAATGAGTCGTGTGGGTATTGGGAATGGCAAGACGAACCTTTTCTGAACCGAGCTTTGGTAGAAATTGGTAAGTTGCAATATAAATTGGACACTACTAATGTTACAATCAATATGTTGAAGCAATTATTGGAGTCGTGCAAGATAGAAAGAGACATGTTGTTGGAAAAAAATGAAGCTTTGAAGGTTGCAAAAAATGTTGAAGTGAACAAAGCAAGGGAAATAGAAGATAAAGTGGTTAAGATGAAGAAGTTTATTTGGGTTTCAGTTGCACTTTTTGTTGGATTTGTGGCGGCAATGTGGATGAAATAAATTGTGTTTGCTGAAGATGGCACATGGTCCATATTTCACGTGTTAATGTATGTTCTTAAGTACTAGAGTTTTTTAGCCATTGTAAAACAATTACATCAATTGTGAATGTATGTTTTCAAGTACTAGATGTTCTATGTTTCCAAGTACTAGTGTTTTGATGTTCTAATGTACTGACTTGTCAATTGTTTGAATTTAGTTTGAATTGTTCAATGGCATATGGTCCCTTTTTAAGTATTAGAACTTAGTTTGAATTGTTTTATGACATAGTGTCCCTTTTTAAGTACTAGAACTCAGTTTGAATTGTTTTATGGCATATGGCCCCTTTTTAATGCTCCTATATATTGTCTCTTTTGTTCCACTTAAAATAGACACTTGAACAAAAATGTTGTAATTACAGCACAATATACTGTAAAACAGCACCATAAACAGCACCACAAAAATGACACTTGAACACAAATGGTCAAAGATACACCTGAACACAAATGCTATAATTTCAGCACAACAAAATTGTAAAATAGCACCATAAACAACATCACAAAACTGACACTTGAACACAAATTTACTGAGATACAACTGATCAGAAATGTTGCCATAAACAACACCACAAAACTGTATAACAACACAATAAACAACACCACAAACATCACCTATAACAACACCAACACAACACCAAAACATCACCATAATACTGTAAAACAACACCATAATAATGTAAAACGACACCATAATTACATTGATAATTATGAACCAAAAACAACACCAAGAAACTATTTTTACATAAAAAAAAAATGGCAACTACATTAGAAACAGAACCTATAACATCACCAAAACAGTACCAAGAAACTAAAATTAGAGAATACTAAAAGGGACACAACTGTCTATAAGTTTTCAGTAAATACATCCCATCCTAACAAAAAAATTATACTTTTGTCTTCATTTTTTTCTCCTTGATTTCAGCTTCTCAATTCTTTCTTGCCCTTGTTTTTCCAAATGATTTGCAGTTACAGCAGCGTTCCCCTTCCGCTGTAATGTTGGGGCTGAATATGGCAGATCTGTTGGTACACTAACCCTACTATGATCACCTGTGAAGTTGATTGACCTTGTTCCCGCTGGTATTTGTACTTGTTGTCTCATCCTAAGCCTTGTAGTTACTTCAGATATAACTCTTGGCCTAAGAAAAACATCGTCTTCATGTCTAACACTTGACCTAAGAATTCTTCCAGATGTAGGCATGAACCTAAGCCCACTGTCCTGACTTGGTTGAGTGGCTTGAGGTGCTGAACAATTGATATCATTTTTAACTTGAGGTTTCTCAGTTGTGGCAGCAGGTGCTGAACTGGTTTTAGCCTTCTTCTGCTTTCCTTTTGATTTTTTTGCAGCAGGTGCTGAACTGGTGGTAGCCTGCTCATGAAGTATAGATTTAATAGCATGTGGACATGGTACTCATCTGAAAAACTACCATTTAGTGACTCCACTACCATCCTCTTTGCCCTCGTGCACTTCTCATGACTAACATTTAGCTCAAAGTTTCTTTTCAAATTTAACATCATCTCCCTAACCTTATACTTAGGATTATCTTGTAACTTCTTCTTGAAATATAGTGCAATGGTATTAAAATCAACAGTCTTGTTATCAAATGTTGTACCACAATCATGTTCAGCAGATAAGGCCTTGATTTTAACCCCACCAAATTTCTCTTTTGATATTAAGCACACAAAGAGACAACCAACAATATCACAACTATACCTAAGTCTATCTAGGTCACTCTTCTCCAATTTTAATCTTTTCTTGTTAGCCAGAGAATGTAACTCCATACACTTCCTAGCTTCTGGTATGTCCTTAAAGGAAATACCTTTGTATAACTTTTTGTAGTCACTAAGTTTTTCATTTATTTCCCTTTTCTTTTGTGCTTTAAGTGCTACTAAATCTTCAGAATTTGTATCCTTCGGAATCAGTACTAGAGTCAGATCCTACATCACTTAAGCTACAATCAGTACCAACATCATTCCCATCTTGATTATTAGATTCTTCTTCATATTGAACAATATTGGGAATAGAGTAAATAAGGGGGCTCACATTCATCTACACCATATGGGTTCACTACATTGAATTCATTGCATAATAACCTTTGTAAATGTCTAATACCATCATCCCCCTCAATCACATAAAATTTACCAGATAGGGCAGCAACTATAAGTTGTTGAACCCCTAAAAATCCTAGCTCATTTGTGAATTCATTGACTATGTCTATATGTGAAAGTAAGTCAGAGTCATAACCTGTCCAAGTCTTCACCAATTTTCATGTGTAGACAACTTGAGGCTCAGTAACTCAATCACCATCTTGAATATTAAGTCAACTAGCACCATCTCCAACAACCTATAAAACACAACAGAAAAATAAGGTCTTGATTAATGTAAAAGTCAGTAGGAATTTTTTATGACAAATATGGGCAGATTTGGGAAAGGAATAATTAATGCTAAAAGAAATAATTAGCAGAGTCTTCAGATATGTTTTATGGAAAAGGGAAAACAAACAAACCCCACATAACCCCACAAAATCTCACAAAACAAAGAGTCAAACTTAATCCCAAAAAATCCCAGCAATAAATAAAGAACAAAGGCGTAACCCATGCATGCAAACACTAGAAACATACAAGAAATAAGGATATATCAATGAAATTTCAGAAACTTTAATTCGAGGTAGATGGAATCTAAGAAATCGAAACCATAGCATAAAAACCCTAAAATACGAAAAGAAAACTGAAAAATTGCAACACTAAGATGAATAATATAGAAAAGACGATAATTTTCATGGAGGAATGTATTACCTTTATGGAATTCCTTCACTTCAAATCGGAAATCACAGAGCTGTTAGAGTTTTTTCATGTCGGAGAAGAAGAGGTCGTGATGGGTTAGTGAGAGAAGAAGAAAATGTTACGGGAAAATGAAATAGTCGAAATGGGTCTAATTTGGTTTATAAATTAATGGGTCGCGGGTTATGAGTTGATGGGTTTCTGGAGCGGGTCGTCTCATAATGTGCCCAGATTAAACAAATGCACAGATGGATGCCACGTGGCACCTCCATCTAACTAAGGACACAATTGTATGAATAGTTGGACGGCAGGGACTTTTACGGCCCAATAATATAAAGGGGGACTTTTTTAAAAATTTATCATAGTATAGGAATATATCAGACCCTTTTTCGTATATACTATACTGATATATAATAATTAATTCAAGAGTATATAATTAACTACAATAGTATATTACTATTTTTTCTGAAGGAATGACCCAATCCTCTATATAGAAAAATAACATATTATATACCATTTTGGTTAATTCAATAGTGTATATTGTGTTGAAGTGGCGAAGAAGAATTTGTACTGTATACCAAAATGATATTCTATATACCATTTTGGTATACAGTTCATTTTAATGACATACTATTGTAGTATACTATATAATGTAATGGTATAGTCCTACAATTAGGTCCTTTTAGAATTTTTAGAAATTTTTATTGACAACTGATATTATTTCAGTTTAATAATTAAATTAAAAAAATCTTTTTTAAACTCTTTGCATACAATTGTATACTTTGTTGGTATAGTTATGTATTATACTGATATCATATATCAGTTGGAATATTTTTTGATTGTATTAGCTACATTTAATTGGTACACTATTTGATTTTTCTTTAGTAATAATAGAATAGTAAAGTATCTTCAATTTTTTTAATTTTCCTTTATGCATGTGTATTATGTAATTATTTTGATTTTTTCTTTATGCGTTTGTTTTATATAACTAGGTTTATAGTACGTACGTTGCACGTGTGCTTAGCGTCGACAAAATAAAATATGAGTATACGAAGAACATGTAAATCAAGTTGTCAAATGCTGAGTTTTAAAATGTCTACATTAAGTTAATATCTTAAAATAAGTAACTTTGTACCTAAAAAAGTATAGGGAGTTGCCATTTATTTAAATGAGTACCAAAATAAAGAAAATTAATAAATGACAACTCACTTAGAATGTATTTTGTCTTCTAATATTTTATCTTTATTTAATGGATCTTGTAATTATTTTTACAATGGGTAAAGAATGGTAATAAATTCAGGTTTCATGAGCATTTAGCCTAGATTGCTCCAAAATCAAATGAATAAAATAGAAAAAAGAAAAAAATAAGAAGAAAATGAGAAAAAATAAAAGGAGAAAAGAAAAGAAACATAGAAATAAAAAAGAATTGGAGAAAAAAGAGAAATTCCTCACAAAAACTACTAAGGGTAGGAAATATAATTAGTTGATGGGTAGAAAAATAAATGGATAGGTAAGAGTAAATAATTTTATTTTTATGGGTAACTGTGTCATTTACCCAAGAATATACTAGTTTAGCCCACAAAGTGGCATGGCGAATGTTGCAAAGTTCTTTTTGGGGCTACTTTCATTAATAGCAGACTATTAAAAATATAATATAAAAGATTAGAATTAATTAATGATTAATAAATATAGCAGTAAAATATTTATACATATAGCAAATTTTAATCAATTCAAATTGGCAAGAATCAAGCTGCTTAAAAAGGCAGTCGTAGAATTTAATATCTTTCCCTATTTCTTTTCTCCATTTCATAACATGTTTTATGTTTTTGTTGGAAACCAATCATTCCCTTTCCATACGTGGACCTTTTTGTGCAATGTAATGTAGCGAAATTATACATCTTTATATTCTGATGAAATAAAATACATATATTTCATGAAAAAATATAATGTGTGTTTGTGGTATATATACATTATAAATCATGTATGTTTTTGAAAATTTCATGTATATGTGAATATGTTGTTTATATACGTCTTTACGTTTAATAATACATCATCGATCCATCCCGTAATAGATATTTTCCTTTTCATACATGGACCTTTTTATTCAACTTAATCCTAGCAAAATTATAATATGTATATTCTAATAATATAAAATACATATATTTCTTGAAAAAATATAATGTATTTTTTTGGTATATTATAAATCATGTGTTTTTCGGAAAATCATGTATATATGCATATGTTATTTATACACTTGTTTATATTTAAATGGATATTATTAATACACCATTTATATTTTGCACTAATATAACGTGCATATTTTTATAAATTATCCGTATATAAACAATATATGTGACATATTTTTTATACATATAAATTTTATGTAAAGTATTTGCTAGCAATATACTTTGAATAATATCAATATAGTTATGTATTATGATGTATATATATAAGTTATATATGTGGTATAAATACATATAAAAAATATATATGACATATTGATGGAATATTTACATTGTAAATTATCACAATATAATATACTTGAGATATATTAAAGGTATATTTTGAGTTAAAATAAAATTGTACAGAAAAAAAGTTTAAAACTAAAAAAAAAACTAAAATTCTCACTGTGCAGAGGGAATTATTTTTGATATATTCTTGTTTCAAAATCTTTGATATATTTGGGCAAGTGTTATTTATGGAAGAGAAAAGAAATTATGGAAGAGTAAGGGAAAAGGAACTGTAGTAAAAAGTGTATTAATGTAGAGGAATCCCTTAGTTAATGGAGTTATTAACGTGAAAATGTTAAAAAAATAAAAAATAAAAATTGTCATTTTTGAAATATACAAAGCCTACTATCATTTATGAGAATAATTTTTAAAAAGGGAGCAACCATGTAAAATCTCTTTGGTGTTCACGAAAAGGTCCCAAGTGACTTTGGCTAATTTTGTGAAGCCTTTTTCAATGTTTAATAAGCTTTTTTAAGGATTACTTTTAGCTCGCGATCGAAACTATTTACATCTATAGTCGTAAAAGCGCATATATATATATATATATATATATATATATATATATATATATATATATATATATATATA
>MDKJ01323760.1:0-43637 GCA_005239525.1 Nicotiana knightiana | reverse complement strand
GTTGATACTATTGCTACTGAATTTACAATTTTTCTGGAAAAGAAATCTTACTTCAACGAAATGCATGGCTTGCCTAATTCCACGACAGACGTCATCACGACAGGTGCTTTGGGGTCATGACACCCTAAGCAAATCAATGGCTGTACATTCTCCAAAAGATTCAGAAATTACTAATATTAAAATCCCAAGATTACAAGATAAGTCAAATCCACTCATTAATTACATATTTAGCCAGAAAATGTGTTTGCATATCAGAAATGATTCAGTAACAGTTGCTATAATTCACTGCACTTACTATCTGCTCCTATGGAATCAACATATATATTCCGTAGTCTTTATTTAAACATTAAAAATCAGTGAAATAATCACAAAAGGATACGCAAAATCTTGACTTTCATTGGGTCGCTCTCTGCAATTTCAAGACCACAAAAAAAGTGAGTCCACAAAAAGAGAATTCGTAAATTCCACAGTGAAATGAAATTGAGACATTCTTGACTGAAAATTAATAAAAATTAATGTTATAGAAGAGAAATTAACCTTTTTCAAACACAAAACTGAAGCGTTAATGTATGATTTCTGCGTGAAAATTTGAACTGAAATGGTTGTCTTTTTAGGGCTTTATACGAACTTTTTGAAAGTGGCGGAATAAATATTAAAAAATATATCTTGGGTCTACCTTGGAAGCAACAGGCTTCTTGGGCTAAACTGTTGTCACATGACTCGTAATCCAAGGGAGCCTGGCCCGGTTTATTTTTGGCTAAAATAGTTCTTTAAAGAGTTAGATCACATAAAGATAGCCCAGACTGAACTAGCCAAAGTCGTTGTTGTCACTTGGCTCGTAAGTGATCAATCTTATAAGTAAAAATATCATGGACTAGTCAGTATTCGAACGATTAAAAAATAGTCAGTGTTTGTAAAGTCATTGAAAAATAGCCACTAAACCTAGTTGAAATACGGAAAGTTCCAGCATAAGCATATTATGCTGGATAATGAAGCTCTTACGTATAAAGTTCCAGCATATTATGTTGGAACTCCAACACATTATGCTGGAATCTCACATGTAAAAAATTTGAATTCTAGTATATTATGTTGGAATTTGTCCGAATTTTTAAGGGTGTTTTTATTCAGAATTTATATTTACATTAAAAAATAATTTAACTTTGATTACTTTTAAAACTGTGGCTATTTTTCTTATTTAACAATTGTAAATCAGGTTTTTTTTTATTTCTCCCCCATCTTACAAGGGAGCCTAACCCAGTCTAAATTAGTAGTAGTTCTTTCTTGAACTTCAACTAATTCATCATGTTATGTAAGTTTGTATGCATGAATTCGAGATGTTTTTAGCACTAGACTACATTTTATGTAAGTTTGTAATGTAAAAGCAATTCAACTATTTAAGTCTCTGGCATTTAGCACCCTGTGGCAAGTGTATTTATAGCAATAAGCAAAAGCTGAAGCATATTTTCTCCTCCGTTTTGACTGATAAAAGGAGATAGGAAGAAAATAACAACTTGAGGTCTTATTAGTAACAAATTATTATTTTGGTTGGTTAATTAGTCATGTACAGGAAAAATTCAAGAGATCACCCTTCATGCTTATTTTTGAAACATACCTCTGTGGTGACCCAAAGGGTCATCTTATGAATTGAAAACCTATTTCGGCCTCGTTAGCCTTAAAAAGATTAGTTTTTAATTACCTCGACTTGCGCGTGCAGTTCGGGCGCGAAACCAGAAAGCTTTTATGTGAAAATATATGAAATAATAAATTTTGTGAGTTAAATTTGATTTTAGTTGACTTTGATCAACATTTTGGGTAAACGGACCCGGATCTGTATTTCGATGATCCTGGGAGGTCCATAGTAAAATATGGGACTTGGGTATGTCCGAAATGAAATTCCAAAGTCCCTAGCCTTGGAAATTTTTTTTTGAAGAAAATTGTTTTTGTTGGATTATTAAGAAAATAAAGAAATGAACTAATGTGTGAAATCGTTGGTATCGGGCCCGTATTTTTTTTTCCGATCCCGGTATAGTTTTGTTTTGGAATTTAAGTCCTATCTGTGAAATTTTGTGAGAATCGGAATTTATTTGACGTGATTCGGACGTTCGGTTGAGAAATTGTGAAAATGAAGTGTTCTTGAGGAAAATCATGAGTTTAAGGTTAAATTTGTAGTTTTTGATGTTATTTTGCTGATTTGATCACACGAGCAAGTTCGTATGATATTTTTAGACTTGCGTACATGTTTGGTTTGGAGCCCCGAAGGCTCGGGTGAGTTTTGGATAGGCTACGAAGTGATTAGAACTTAAGAAAACTCAGTTGTGCATTTGGTATTTTGCACAGGCCTCTGATCTCGCAAATGCGAAGACTTTCGGCCTGGGAAATCCGACTATATTGTCGTAAATGCGAAGAAGCCCTCGGAAGGCCAACCTCGCAAATGCGAACCTTTGGCCAGAAAATAGAAGGCCCCAGATGTAGCAAATGCGACATATATGTCGCAAATGCGAAGGCAACAGGATTTCAAAGGATTCACAATTGTGAAACTGCAGCCTGTTAAGTCAAATTTTAGAGGGCATTTCCACCAATTTTTCAATTCTCTCAAACCCTAAATCTTCATAGACGATTTTCCAAAAATCCAAACTTCTCCAAATCATTGGTAAGTGATCTCTAACTAATTCCTTTCAATCCTTAACAACTTTTTACAAGATTTCATCATAGAACCTAGAGTTTTCATGGAAAAAATTAGGATTTTTGGGTAGAACTTTAGAATTTCAAAATTTGGAAATTTAGACCTCGAATTATGGTTGGATTCCAAAATCAGTTGTATATTGGGGTTCGGAGGAGAATGGGTAAATGGGTTTTGGTCCGAACCTCGAGTTTAGACCAAGCGGGCCCAGGGTCGATTTTTATCTTTTGATAGGAAAACTATGATTTTTCATTAAAGTTAATGCCTTTAGCAATAATTAATGATATTGAGCCAATTGTGATTAGATTCGAGCGGGTTAGAGGCAAATTCTAAGGGAAAAGTTGTGGTTGAGTAGTGAATTGCTTGTGGAATTGAGGTAAGTGTTTGGTTTAACCTTGTCTAGAAGGAATAGGAATCCCCAACTTAAATGCTATGTGAATTGGCATGTGTGTGGTGTATAGGTGAGGTGATGAGTATCTATGCACCACCAAACTATCTGTTGAACTTATCCCTTCCCTGTTCCCAATTTGTTTGATTTCTAGCTTAATTGTTTTCATGATTTTGATGCCTCCATGTCCACTTGTTTTCGTCAACTTGTTGTTAAATATTGTTTCACGTATTTGGAAGTGTTAGTTGATCCCTTGGCATCATTGTGGTATAAAAACGGTTGAGCTGGTTGATAGTGTTTTACGATACACACGGTTGGTTTCATTGTAAAATGATAATTGATGAAGTTTATGAATAGTACATCTTTCTGTTACAATTGTTGAGACATAAATATTGTGAAAGGTTTTGGCATAAATTGTGAAATTTTTTTATAAATAAAGAGATGCGATTGTCTGGTGGGAGCGGGTTGCATGTTGCAACGAGGAGTAATAAGGGAGGACAAGTGGGATTGGGTTGCACGCCGCAACAGGAAAAATAAGGGTGATAAATATAGGGAGGAGCAATAAGGGTAGACAGGTGGGAGCGGGTTGCGTGCCGCAACATGAAGCAATAAGGGAGGATATTCATGTGTTACTGATTTTAAACATAAAGACTAGAATACTCACTATTTTATTGTTGTCATTTCATATTCTGCACTTACAGTTATTTTAATTGAAACTTGGAGATTTTCGTGAGTATTGGTTAAAGTTGAGATCTGAAAAAGTTAACCGAGTTCTTTTATTTATTGTTGCAAGTAACGTTTAATTGTTATTATTCCCTTCTTGCTTTATTATACATTGTATCCAGGTTATGTTATAAATGCCCCACCGTAGCCTCGTCACTACTTTGTCGAGGTTAGGCTCCGCACTTACCAGTACATGGGGTCGGTTGTACTGATACCTCACTCTGCACTTCTTGTGCAGATCCAGGTTCCGACCAGAGCTGATTCTGTGAGCAGTAGTTGAGCATTCACACGGAGACACGAGGTAGATTTGCTGGCGTCCGCAGATTCCTGGAGTCTTCTCCTTATTAGTTATTTACTGTTTTATTTCATCCAAAACAGACATATGTTTTCTTTCAGCCAAATACTTATAGTATTCTTGTCACGACTCCAAAACCAACCCGGTCGTGATGGCGCCTATCGTGGAACTAGGCAAGCCTACACTCTTAACCAATTCAATTTATATCATGAAAATATTTAAATATTACCTTTTTTCATCAGAGGAGAACCGAAATAAAAGATAGATTCAAACCCAAAATATGTTAAAAAGAGAAATCCCAAAATCTGGTGTCACTGAGTCATGATCCAATACTACAATTGTTCCCAAAATTTAAAAAGACAACTTTGTCTGGAAATAATCAATAAAAATTCACAAGGAAGATAGGGAAAGAGATAGGCGGGTCTGCGATCGCTAAGAAGCTACCTTGTCCTCTCCAAAAATGATCTGCAACCAAAATGATCATCTGGCACTACCATGGCCAGGGATACCTAGATCTGCACACAAGGTGCAGGGGTAACATGAGTACACCAACTCAGTAAGTAACAAGCCCAAAATGTGGGCTGAGAGGTAGTGACGGACTAAACCTCCACATTTACAACATAACCAATGTACAGAAATTTAGGCATGCTTTCAGTTAATTAGACAGCTCGAGGTGATAAGACAAGTACGGTTCTGAACAGTTTAACATATATATCTCAATGTATTTTACATGCCAATGCATCAGCAGTATGAAATGCACAATGCGCTCCCACTCTCAAATACTCATTCGCTCAGTACTGTATATGGCTCGCATGGCCCAGGGAAGATCCATCCCAGATTATATACACATCAGACAGAAGTCACTCAGTACTGAGGAAGGCCGATCCAGCCCTATGGAGAAGATCCATCTCCAGATAATGATACATCTCACAACCACTCGGTACTGTATATGCCTCAACGGCCTAGGGAAGATCCACCCAAGAATACGTATACACATCACTAACATCAATCGCTCAGTACCGGGGAAAAACAGGCCAATCCAGCCTCATGGAGAAAATCCATCTCCGAACATAAACACTTCGGAAAAGATCCATGTCCAGGGAAGGTCCATCCCTCAATATCACTTCGGACAAGATCCATGTCCAGGAAAGATCCATCCCTCAAATATCACTGCGGTCACTAGGGGTGTGTTACAGACTCCGGAGGGGCTCCTACAGCCCAAGCACTATTATAGCTAGATCCAGGCATAATCAATATAACATGATGCGGCGTGCAACTCGATCCCACAACTGTCACTCAGTATCAGGCTCTTGGCCTCACTTAGTCATCACTCTCCAGTCTCACTCACATGTGATCACAATGCATGAACTAGCCCGAATCAATGATATAATGTGTAAAACAACAATTACCGAGATTGAGACATGATATGATATGCTATGACAGGACTGAGTATATAATGTCAATGAAACACATGTGATGACAACAATTCGGGTCTCAACAATGGCGTCGTGAAGCCTTAACATAACTTTCTAGCATGATTTCTAGAATGGTTTGCATTAACACGACCGCTCAGGTCTCAACAGGATCGGCGTAAAGCCTTAACATAATATCTAGCATGATTTCCAACATGTTTACTTTAATCACATAGATAGAAGCACAAATATCAACAAGAAAAAACCACTAAACGGTGCCATGGAATGAACCAGGTAACAAGTCTCACGGTGCACGTCCGCACGCCCATCACTTGGCATGTGCATCACCAAATTCTAATCACATAACACGTAGTTCGGGGTTTTGAACCCTCAGAACCAAGTTTGGAAGCATTACTTACCTCAACCAAGCCAAAACTCTACTCCGCAATGCCCTGGCCGCTCGACTCGGTCACAAATCGCCCCGAATCTAACCAAAATCAATATTATATCATTAATATATGCTAAAGGAGAGAAGCCCACATCAAAATTATCAAATTACATCACAAATTCCAAATTTGGCCAAACCCGATCCCCCGAGCCCACGCCCCAGAATCCGATAATAATCAAAAAACTAGAATCCTTACTCTCACAAGTCCATACATACCAAATATATAAAAATCCGACGAAAAATGACCCCTTAGATCCTTAAATAAAAGTCTCAAGTTTTCAAGCCCTAACACCTCAAATTACACCATTAAAATCCACTAATTCCATTCTTAATCAGTCAAATACCAATATACAATAGAGTTTTAGGTCCAAGAAACATACCTCCACGAAAATCCCTTGAAATCCATCTTCAATTTGCTCCCAAAAGCCTCAACCCGTATGATAATATGATGAACAATGCCTAAAATTCGCGAAGGCAGGTATTTATATGCTCTGCCTAGGGGTTCCATACCTGCGGTCACTTGCTCGCACATGCGGACTCGCACCTGCGTTCCCATGTGCGCATCTACGAGTTCCAGTTAAGCTCCCATTTTTCGCATCTGCGGTTTACCATTTGCACCTGCGGGCTCGCAGGTGCGATCCTTCTTTCGCATATGCGGAAGCTGCCCAAGCCTCCATTTTATGCTCCTGCGGCACATTCTCCGCACCTTCGCCCATCGCACCTGCGGCTCCCCATTCGCAGGTGCGGCCACATCAAAAAAATCACACTAGCAGCCTTTCTGCTGTATAATCCAAATCCAAACCTTCCGATGACTATCTGAATCACCCCGAGCCCCTCAAGGCCTCAACCAAATATACCGACACATCATATATCATCACATGAACTTAGTCGAACCGGCGTTACACTCAAAATATCATCATTGCTCCGAACCCGTGCCAACCAACCTAACACAACATAATGGAGCTGAACCACATATAATAAAGCATAAACAGGGGAAACGGGGCTAAAACTCTCGGAACAACTGATCGGGTCGTTACAATTCTTTAGTAGTTCGTGAATTGTGACACCATACCCTGGGCAGTTATATAGTTAGTATTAGATTGTGGTTCATTTTATCTTATCAAATATTTATTCCTGATTGCATTTATTGGGAAGTATTATATTTCCTTCTTATTTTAAATTGTTCTATTGTGTTTAAGTAAACTTGTAAACGAAAATGTTAGTTAAGTTCTAACATTGGCTTGCCTAGCAAGTATGGTGTTATGCGCCATCACGATCCCGTAGGTTGGGAATTTGGGTCGTGACAAGTTGCTATCAGAGCACTAGGTCATATAGGTCTCACAATTCACGAACAAGCTTAATAGAGTCTGAGGGATCGGTACGGAGACGTCTGTACTTATCTCTCAGAGGCTATAAAGTTAGGAACAAACTCATTTTCTTTCTACTCCAATGTGAGATTCTTGTTATCTCAAATACTGATTGACCTCTTCTGTTCTCTCGCAGATGGAAAGAACACGTGCTTCTTCTTCCGCTGACCAACAATCAGGTCCTCCAGCAGCATCAGCTCCTACAAAGGGCAGAGGCCGAGTCCGTGCTAAAGGACGAGGCATGGCAGGACTTAGCCCATTGCTCAGGCAGCAGCCCCAGCTGTGGAGCCTCAGATAGAGATTGATAAGGGTGCTCCAGCTCAGACCATTCCAGCAGGACCAATTTAGGTCCTAGAGGGGTTTATTGCTACCCCGGTGCTTCAGGAGGCTTTGGTCCGATTAGTGGGCATTATGGAGAGTGTAGCCCAGACTGGCGCACTCCCTGTGGCAGAAGCCATATCTCAAGCTGTAGTAGGGGTCCAGACTCCTGCTACCCACACTCCTGAGCAGAATACTCTCCAGATTCAGACCTCAGCAACCAACCCAATTTGGGTAGTTCAGCCATTTGTTGCAACACCGCTTGTTGATAGGGAAGCTATGCCTGCCGATGCTTTGTAGAGATTGGACAGGTTCATCAAGATTTTCCCTGTTCATTTCAGGGGTTCTATTTCAGAGGGTCCTCGAGAATATCTTGACAACTGTCATGAGGTTCTTCGGAACATGGGTATTTTGGAGAGCAATGGGGCCACTTCGCCATTTTTCAGATGACTGGTTCCGCTAAGAAATGGTGGGGGGATTATTTGTTGACTAGACAAGTCGGATCACCTGCTCTAACTTGGGAACAATTTTCACATCTCTTTTCGGATAAGTTTATTCCTATCACTACTAGAGAGGAGCGCCACTGCCAGTTTGAGCGTCTTCAGCAGGGCAGCATGAATGTCACCCAGTATGAGACTTGATTTGTGGATTTGGCTCGACATGCTATTCTTTTGTTTCCTACAGAGAGAGAAAGGGTCAGGAGATTTATTGAGGGCCTTGCTCAGCCGATCAGATTGCAGATGGCTAAGGAGACAGGGAGCGATATTTCCTTTCAGGATACGGTCAATGTGGCCAGGAGATTTGAGATGGTTCTTGGACTGTGAGTCAGGGTTCGGACAAGAGACCTCACCATTCCGGTAGATTCAGTGGTGCCTCGTCTAGAGGCGGGGATACTCAGGGTAGAGGCCATTCTTCCAGGCCATTTAATTCAGCACTTCAAAAGTCCCATGGTGCCTCAGCTGGTCGTGGCTCTTGTCTTATTTTGATCAGCCGGCCCCTATCTGATTACCTATCTTTAGAGTTATTATCGTGGTCAGCCGACTCATCAGGGTTAGCCTCAGTATCAGGATGGGTGTTATGAGTGTGGTGAGTACAGGCATATTCAGAGAACTTGTCTGAGCTTTTTGCGTAACCAGCCTCAGGATCAGAATTCTCGTGCTATAGTTTCGGTACCAGCTGCCGCACCACCTGCCCAACCAGCCAGGGGTAGGGGTCAGGTAGTCAGAGGTAGAGGTCAGAATGTTAGAAGTGGATGCCAGCCTGCTAGAGGTGGGGTCCAGCCCGCTAGAGGTGGAGGTTCACCTCACATAGGTCGTCTCAGAGACACGGTTCAGGGTGATGGGGCCCCGCCCCAATTGTATGCATTTCCGGCCAGACCCGAGGCGGAGTCCTCCGATGTTGTTATCACAAGTACCATTTCAGTTTGCAATAAAGATGCTTTATTTTTGTTTGATCCGGTGTCTACTTATACTTACGTGTCATCCTATTTTGACTCGTATTTGGTTGTGCCCCGTGATTCTTTGAGTGTCCCTGTTTATGTGTCTATGCCAGTGGGCGATGCTATTATTGTAGATCATGTGTATCGTTCGTGTGTGGTGGTTATTGAGGTTCTTGAAACTAGTGTAGACCTTTTTCTTCTTGACATGGTCGATTTTGATATAATATTGTGCATGGATTGGTTGTCACCTTATTATGCCATCTTGGACTATCACGCCAAGACAGTTACTTTAGCTTTGCCAGGGTTGCCTCGATTAGAGTGGAAAGGGACTCCTGGTCATTCTCCCAGCAGAGTGATTTCTTATACCAAGGCTCGTCGCATGGTTGAGAAGGGGTGTTTGGCTTATTTGGCTCATATTCGTGATAAATTTGGTGCCTATTGTTCGTGAGTTTCCCAAGGTGTTTTCGACAGACCTCCATACCGGATGGCCCCACCAGAGTTGAAAGAATTGAAAGAGAAGTTGCAAGACTTGCTTGATAAGGGTTTCATTAGACCTAATGTCTCGCCCTAGGGTGCACCAAATCTGTTCGTAAAGAAGAAGGATGGATCTATGAGGATGTGTATAGATTACCGGCAGTTGAATAAAGTTACTATCAAGAATAAGTATCCGTTGCCGAGGATTGATGATTTGTTTGATCAGCTTCGGGTGCAAGGATGTTTTCAAAAATTGATCTGAGATCGGGCTACCATCAGTTGAAGATTAGAGCATCCGATGTCCCTAAGACACCCTTTCGGACGATATATGGGCACTAAGAATTTCTGTGATGTCTTTTGGCTTGACTAATGCCCCAGCAATATTTATAGATTTGATGAATCGGGTTTTCATTCCTTACCTGGATTCCTTTGTAATTGTGTTCATTGATGATATTCCAATATACTCCCGCAAAAAGGAGGAGCATGATCAGTACCTCCGCATAGATCTTCAGACTTTGAGAGATAGTCAGTTGTATGCTAAATCAAAGTGCGAGTTCTGGTTGAATTCAGTAGCTTTCTTGGGTCACATTGTATCAGCAGAGGGTATTCAGGTAGATCCTAAGAAGATAGAGGCAGTCAAAAACTGTCCTAGACCCACATCAGCCACGGAAATCAGGAGCTTTTTGGGTTTGGCGGGTTACTACCGTTGTTTTGTGGAGGGGTTCTCGTCTATAACAGCCTCAATGACGAGATTGACTCAGAAAGGTGCCCCATTCAAATGGCCGGACAAGTGTGAGGCGAGCTTTCAGAAACTCAAAACCGCCTTGACTTCAGCACCGGTGTTGGTGTTACCATCAGGTTCAAGATCTTTCACGATATATTGTGATGCTTCCCCTATTGGGCTTGGAGCGGTATTGATGCATGAGGGAAGGGTGATCGCATATGCGTCTCGGCAGTTGAAAGTCCATGAGAAGAATTACCATGTCCATGACTTAGTATTGGTAGCCATTGTTCACGCATTAAAAATATGGAGGCACTATCTTTATGGTATGCCGTGTGAGGTTTATACGGATCATCGCAGTCTCCAGTACTTGTTCAAACAAAGGGATCTTAATTTGAGACCGAGGAGATGGTTAGAATTCTTGAACGATTACGACGTCACTATATTGTATCATCTAGGGAAGCCAATGTGGTGGCCGATGCATTGAGTATGAAGGCAGTGAGTATGGGCAGCCTTGCATTTATTCCAGTCGGTGAGAGGCCATTAGCTTAAGATGTTTAGACTTTGGCTAATCAATTCGTGAGGTTAGACATTTCAGAGCCCTATCGTGTCTTAGCTTGTACAGTCGCTTGGTCTTCTTTATTCGAACGTATCAAAGATCGGTAGGATGATGATCGGCACTTGATGGTCCTTAGGGACACAATTCGTCACGGTGGTGCCAAGCAAGTTACAGTTAGAGATGACGGCGTTTTGAGGATGTAGGGTCGTATATGTGTGCCTAATGTTTATGGGCTTCATGAGTTGATCCTTGAGGAGGCTCACAGTTCTAAGTATTCTGTTCACCCCAGCGCATCCAAGATGTACCAGGACCTGCGGCAGCATTATTGGTGGATAAGGATGAAGAAAGATATTGTTGCTTATGTGGATCGTTGCTTGAATTGTCAACATGTGAAGTATGAGCATCAGAGACGCGGTGGTTTGCTTCAGCAGATAGAGATTCCTGAGTGGAAGTGGGAGCGTATCACTATGGACTTCGTTGTTGGACTCCCACGGACTCAGAGAAAGTTTGACGCCATTTGGGTTATTGTGGATAGGCTGACTAAATCAACACATTTCATTCCAGTGGCAAGTACTTACACTTCGGAGCGGCTGTCAAAAATTTATATTCGAGAGATTGTTCGCCTTCACGGTGTGCCTGTATCTATCATTTTTATCGAGGTAAGCAGTTTACCTCGCACTTTTGGAGGGAAGTTCAGCGTGAGTTGGGTACCCGAGTTGATCTGAGCACAGCGTTTCATCCTCAGACGGACGGGCAGTCCGAGCATACTATTCAGATCTTGGAGGATATGCCCTGCGCTTGTGTTATTGATTTGGGAGGTTCTGGGATCAGCTCTTGTCGTTAGCGGAGTTTTATTACAATAATAGCTATGAGTCTAGTATTCAGATGGCTCTCTATGAGGTATTATATGATAGACGTTCTGGGATCCAGTTGCATGGTTTGAGCCGGGAGAGGATCAGTCTTTGGGTACAGACTTAGTTCAAGAGGACTTAGATAAAGTCAAGGTTATACAAGATCGACTTCGTACAGCTCAGTCTAGGAAAAAGAGTTATGACGACCGTAAGGTTCTTGATGTAGCATTCATGGTCAGAGAAAGGGTATTACTTTGGGTATCGCCCATGAAAGGTGTCATGAGGTTTGGAAGAACGGCAAGTTGAGCCCTAGGTATATCGGGCCATTTGGGATTCTCGATAGAGTGGAGGAGGTAGCTTCTAGACTTGCGTTGCCTCCAGTTTTATCCTTAGTCATCTGGTATTCCATGTTTCTATGCTCCGAAAATATCATGGTGATCCGTCCCACATGTTAGATTTCAGCTCTGTCCAATTGGACAAAGAGTTGACCTATGAGGAGAAGACAGTAGCCATTTGAGATCGGAAGGATTGTCAGTTGAGATCAAATAGTTACCCTTCAGTTCAAGTGCAATGGAGAGGTCAACCTGTTGAGGCAGCTACTTGAAAGTCCTAGTCGGATATGCAGAGTAGATATCCCCACTTGTTTGCCAGTTCAGGTAATTTTCTATGTTCATTCGAGGACATTTTTATTTTAGAGGTGGAGATTGTGATGACCCAAAGGGTCATCTTATGAATTAAAACCCAATTTCGGTCTCATTAGCCTTAAAAAGATTAATTTTTAATTACCTTGATTTGCATGCGCAGTACGGGTGCGAAACTGGAAAGCTTTTATGTGAAAATATATGAAATAATAAATTTTGAGAGTTAAATTTGATTTTAGTTGACTTTGGTCAATATTTTAAGAAAACGGACCCGGATATGTATTCCAACGCTCCTGGGAGGTCCGCAGTAAAATATGGGACTTGAGTGTATGTCCGGAATGGAACTCCGTGGTCCCTAGACTTAGAATCAATTTTTGAAGAAAATTGTTTTTGCTGGATTATTAAGGAAATAAAGAAATGAATTGATGTGTGAAATCATTGGTATCGGGTCCGTATTTTGGTTCCGGAGCCCGGTACAGGTTTGTTATGTGATTTATGTCCTATCTGTGAAATTTGGTGAGAATCGAAATTTATTTGACGTGATTCGGACGTCCAGTTGAGAAATTGTGAAAATGAAGTGCTCTTGAGGAAAATCATGAGTTTGAGGTTAAATTAGGTAGTTTTTGATGTTATTTTGATGATTTGATCGCACGAGCAAGTTCGTATGATGTTTTTAGACTTGCGTGCATGTTTGGTTTGGAGCCTCGAGGTCTCGGGTGAATTTTTGATAGGCCACAGAGTGATTAGAACTTAAGAAAACTCAGATGTGCATCTGGTGTTTTGCACAAGCCTCTGATCTTGCAAATGCGAGATCAGGCTTCGCAAATGCGAAGTCTGTCGGCCTGGGAAATATGACTATATTGTCGCAAATGCAAAGAAGGCCTGGGAAGGCCAACCTCGCAAATGCGAACCTTTGGCCGGAATTGCGAAGGCCCCAGATGTCGAAAATGCGAAGGCAGCAGGATTTCAACGGGTTCGCAATTGCGAACCCCTGATCGCAATTTCGATAACTGCAGCCTGTTAAGTCAGATTTTAGATGGGATTTCCACCCATTTTTCAATTCTCTCAAACCCTAAACCTCCGTAGATTATTTTCCAAAAACCCAAACTTCTCCAAATCATTGGTAAGTGATCTCTAACTAATTCCTTTCCATTCTTAAGAACTTTTTACAAGATTTCATCATAGAACCTAGAGTTTTCATGGCAAAAATTGGGATTTTTGGGTAGAACTGAGGAATTTCGAAATTTGGGAATGTAGACCTCGAATTGAGGTCTGATTCGAAAACTAATTGTATATTTTGGCTCGGGGGAGAATGGGTAAACGGGTTTTGGTTCGAACCTTGAGTTTAGACCAAACGGGCCTAGGGTCGATTTTTGTCTTTTGATAGGAAAATCATGATTCTCATTAAAGTTAATGTCTTTAGCAATAATTAATGATATTGAGCCAATTTTGATTAGATTTAATCGGGTTAGAGGCAAATTCTAAGGGAACAGTTGTGCTTGAGGATTGAATTGCTTGTGGAATTGAGGTAACTGTTTGGTTTAACCTTGGCTTGAGGAATAGGAATTCCCAACTTAAATGCTATGTGAATTGGAATGTGTTTGGTGTATTGGTGAGGTGACGAGTATCTATGCACCACCAAACTATCTGTTAAGCATCACCCTTCGTGCTTTTATACTCTCATCCTCACAATAATCAATACAAGACATCACCTTTCGTGCTTTACACTCTCCTCACAGTAATCAATACATGGCATCACCATTCGTGCTTTACACTCTTCCTCACCAAACAATATCAATAGAAGAAGTTTGGCAAGGAAAAATAAACAATATGAATCATAAATCATAACATCGTGGCAAGGGAACAACAATAAAAATAACACTATCCTGGAAAGGGACACAGCTATAACCGATCTCGCTCAAGTACATATCTTTACATAAGATTCCTTAACCGAACAAATACTCAACAATATCCATTACCAAGAATTTCCACCGAATGAACAACAACTAAAGTGAAATTCAAGCTATAACACAGTAAATATAAATGAAAACCACATAATTCATAATTTCTGACTCACGGGCGTGCTTGAAACCAACGTATAGGTAATCGTGAACTCACCTATACGTTGAACATGGTATAAACACATAGCAAATAAGGTTCAACACATATTCCCTCAAGCTAAAGTTAGGCCAAACACTTATCTCGACTTCCACGACCAAAATCAAGCCTCAATCACCGCCTTCCTTTTGAACTCGACTTCAAATCGGTTGTATCTAGAAATAATTGACTCAATAACATCAATAAACGCTAAAAAATTCAATTCCAATATTTAATTACATATTTCCTATCATTCTTCCCAAAAAGTCAAAATTCGACCCCGGGCCCGCTTGGTCAAAACACGAGGTTCGGACCAAAATCCGATCACCCATTTACCCACAAGACCGAATATTAATTAGTTTTGAAATCCGACCCCAGAACGAGGTGTAAATTCCAATTATACAAAAAGCCCTAACTTTACCCAAATCCCTAATTTTCTACCCTTAAGAACATAATTTAGGCCTAGAAATCTAATGGGTGTTAATGGAATTGGAAGAAAATGAGTCTTAGAGTATATACCTATGAATTTGTAGTGAAGTTCCCTTTCAAAAATCGTCCAATTTGGAGTTTGGAAGAAGAAGTTATGAGTTTTTGAAGAATGCCCCTTTTTGCTACCGTTTTTAAAACACTGGACACTTACTCTATGCGTTCGCGAGCCTTGGCCGCGTTCGCATAGGCTTAATCACCCAGGTCTACGCGTTCGCGGGCCACAAACCGCGTTCGCATAGTGTTATAGGCTACCCATCCCCCAGCTCCCCTCCTACTCTATGCGTTCGCGTCCCAGCCAGTGCGTTCGCATAGAAAAAATCCTTCCCCTTCCCCGTTTACCCTTCGCGTTCGCGTAGATTACCACGCGTTCGCATAGAACAAACACCTGGACACCAGCAAACAGCAATAACACCATATTTTTGTAAGTAAAAATCACCCCGACGCCTATCTGAAACTCACCCGAGCCCTCGGGGCTCCAAACCAAACATGTACACAACCCTAAAAACATCCTACGGACTTACTCGTGCGATCAAATCGCCAAAATAACATTTTAAACAACAAATTGAGCATAGAAATCAAAGAAAAATCTCAAAACTTTCAAGTCTCAAATTTTACAAATACGGGTCCGAATCACGTCAAATGACCTCCGTTTCTTACCAAATTTTACAAGCATGTTGTAAATATCATATTGAACCTGTATTGAGCTCCGAAACCAGAATACGGGCCTGATACCCTAAATTTCAAATATAACCAAATTTCCAAAAACTCTTATAATTTTAGTAAAATAATTTCTTTCAAAAATTTATTTCTCGGGCTTGGGATCCCGGAATTCGATTCCGGGCATACGCCCAAGTCCCATATTTTCCTACGGACCCTCCGGGACCGTCAAATCACGGGTCCGGGTCCGTTTACCCAAAATTTTGACCAAAGTCAACTTAAATTCAATTTTAAAGGCAAAACTAGGATTTTTCTCAGTTTTTCATATAAAATCTTCCCGGATATACGTCCGAACTGTGCACGCAAAACAAGGTGAAATAAAGGAGGTTTTCAAGGCCTTGGAACACCGTTTTAACTTGTAAATATGAGAGATTAATTTTTGGGTCATCACATTCTCCACCTCTAAAACAATCGTTCGTCCTCGAACGGACATAGAAAAGTACCCGAATCCGGGAAAAGATGGGGATATCGGCTCCGCATATCAGACTCGGACTTCCAGGTAGGTTCCTCGGCAGGCTGACCTCTCCAATTGACACGAACCGAAGGATAAATCTTCGATCTCAACTGACGAACCTGCTGGTCTAATATGGCGACCGACTCTTCCTCATAGGTCAAATCCTTGTCCAACTGGACACTGCTGAAATCTAACACATGGGCTGGGTCTCCGTGGTACTTCCAAAGCATAGACACATGAAACACCGGATGCACAGCTGATAAATTCGGTGGCAATGCAAGTCTGAAGGCCACCCCTCCCACTCTGTCAAGAATCTCAAATGGACCAATGAATCTAGGGCTTAGCTTACCCTTCTTCCCAAATCTCATCACGCCCTTCATGGGCGATACCCGCTCCCCAGCCATAAATGCCAAATCACGAACTCTGCGGTCGGCATAACTTTTCCGCCTGGACTGCGTTGTACGAAGTCTATCCTGAATAATCTTAACCTTATCCAAGGCATCTTGCACTAACTCCGTACCCAACAATCGAGCCTCTCTCGGCTCAAACCACCCAACCGGCGACCGATACTGCCTACCATATAATGCCTTATAAGGAGCCATCTGAATGCTCGACTAATAGCTGTTGTTGTGGTCAAACTCAGCTAATGGCAAGAACTGATCCCAAGAGCCTCCAAAGTCAATGACACAGGCTGGTAGCATATCCTCCAAAATCTTAATAGTACGCTCGGACTGTCCGTCCGTCTGAGGATGAAATGTTGTGCTCAACTCAACCCTCGTTCCTAACTCACATTGAACTGCCCTCCAGAAATGCGAGGTAAATTGCGTACCTCGGTCAGAAATAATATACACGGGCACACCATGAAGGCGAACCATCTCCCTAATGTAGATCTCTGCCAATTTCTCCGAAGAATAGGAAACTGCCACAAGAATGAAATGCACGGACTTGGTCAGCCTATCCACAATGACCCATACCGTGTCTAACTTCCTCTGAGTGCATGGGAGCCCAACTACGAAATCCATGGTGATACGCTCCCACTTCCACTCGGGAATCTCAATATGTTGCATCAACCCACCCGGTCTCTAGTGCTCGTACCTAAATTGCTGACAGTTCAAGCACAGTGCTACATGTGCCACAATATCTTTCTTCATCCTACGCTGTAGACATGTAAATTTTTACCCTCCCGGTGATTTTACACATTTTATCATTTAAATATTTAGTTTAGGTCTAATATCTTTATTTTTAGCTAGTTTTGACTATTTTATTTTGTTTTATCACAAAATGAAAATTATAAAAATAAATTTTTTTTATTTAGCTAATTGATATTTTATCTAGTTATTTTTAGTTTATCTACCTTTCATAAAAGTCGAAAAATACAAAAAAAATAGTTCCACTTTGTTTCCGAAAATATTAGTATTTTGATAGGAATATTATTTAACTTTTGCGATGATCTTAACCTAATCCTAATTTTATTTTTAGTATGATATTTGAAAAATAGCAAAAAATAGTTTCATTTTTTACAGATAATTTAGTTTAATTAATTATATTAATTTTACATTATGTAGTATATTTACCTTATATTAAAAGGGATTTAGCTAAAGTTTAGACATTTTTAACCCAATTTTAAGGCTCAAAGCTGAAGCCCATCTATCTTCAACCTTAAGACCTAAACCTAATTCCCTCTCTATATAAAGAAGACATAAAATCCCTACACCCCTAATTTAAAACCTCCCCCTTTGCAAAAAAGAAACGGAACACCCCATATCGGCCAGCTCCCCTAACTCACTAAAAACAATTCAATTCTAAATCTATTTCCATTGTCAACCACATCTACCGGCACCCCTTCCCCAAACCTTTCCCATAATTGTTTGATCTCTTTCCATTCCTTTTCTCAATCTTTATTTCCTCCTTTCTCGTATTTCAATTATAAAATTTTAGTCCATCTTTCCTTCTTTGAACTCCATTAATCTCTCGGTTCTCACAAAAATTAGCTCCTAATTAGTGCAAAGATTGATATGTTTCACTCGTTTCTTCTTACCAAAATAGAGTTTCTTACCAATGAAGTCTAGTTGAAATTCCTGAGACGATTCTGAAGTTTTCTAAGTAGAGTAATATTTCGGCGAGGTTTTCCGATCGACAACGGTCTTCTGTTTGCATTCCATCGAAGTTGTCGTCGAGAAGCTGTTGTTCAAAGTCTTTGTTCGAGGTTCCGGTCTTAAGTCGATTTTGGGTCTAGGATCTGTCATGAGTGGTCGTTGTATGAATTTTGCTGGAAGCTTTGTTCAATGGAAAATCTTTGCTTCAATTAAGGTCCATTCTCAATTTGTCTTTGCTATGGATTAGTTGAATATTATGTTTGTTTGCTTCTGCTAAATCATTTAATTGCTTTATTTTAGTTTAAAACCTTGAATGCTTGTTTGAATTGTTGAACTACATGAAGCCATAAAATATAATACTCTCACTAGTGTTAGTTTACTGGGTTTGGGCTCAGGATGAACAGAATGGATATATTTTTTATATTTTTTGTATAAAATTTGTTTCATAGGCTTTCAATGCCAAATTTGTGCTTGGAATGATTTAGTTGCTTCAACTTTAAGTAGGTGAATACTACTTCTCTTATTATTCCAATATATAAGAACTAGAAGCATCAATTGATTTATCTAAGATTATGAAAGAGAAATTGAATAAATTGCAAGCATCACCTAGATAGTATTTTATATATTTTATGTTGATATACAACTTACATACTTCAACCTTTAATGCTTCAATACCTCTGGTTTAAATACCTAAGCTTACTCAGTTCCTGATGTTTCTTTATGGAGGTATTCTCTGCAGCAGAATTGTAAAAGTATATGGATTCATGTGAGTTAAACAAGGATAAACAAATCATCGTGACCATGGGTATGGTTCCTGTGGCATGGTCACGATACGTAAATTCTATTCGGGTGTGCATTTCATGTGACCCGATCACAACTTCTAACATTAATAAAAATAAGCATGTTGTAGATCCTGGGTGCATTTCATGTGGCGGGATTTGCAATGTGTACCAAAATGACACGTGTACGACATCGTGACTTGTTCCGAAAAAATAAATTCCATAAACATTAAAAGCGGTTTTAAAAGGCTAAAATTCACAATAGGTTTAAAATATGTAAATAATTAGATAATTAGGCCAAATATCAATAGTTAAGCGACCGTGCTAGAACCACAGAATTCCGGAGTGCCTAAAACCTTCTCCCGAGTTAACAGAATTCCTTACCCAGATTTCTGGTTCGCAGACATTTTTAAAACAGAGTCAAAATTTCCTCGGTTTGAGATTTTAATAATAACTGGTGTCCCGGAGCACCGTGAAAAATCCAGGTGGCGACTCTGAATTAATAAATAATCCCATATTGATTAATGTCATTTAAATTGGAAAAAAATCGCTACTCCCATATCCCCCTTTTGGGAAAAAGGAGGTGTGACATCCGCCACCAATAATGTTGCCGCAAATCCTGGTACATCTTTGCGGCGCCCGGATGAATGGAATACCGGGAACTATGGGCCTCCTGCAATATCAACTCACGAAGTCCATCCACATTGGGTACAAAAATACGACCCTGCATCCGTAAAACTCCATCATCACCAACTGTAACCTGCTTGGCATCCCCGTGCTAGACCGTATCCCTGAGGACACACAAGTGAGGATCATCATACTGCCGGTCTCGAATACAATCAAATAATAAAGAACGAGCAATTGTATAAGCTAGAATATGGCCGGGCTCAGAAACATCCAATCTCTTGAATCGATTGGCTAAATCCTGAACATCCAAAGCAAGCGGCCTCTCCCGACCGGAGTATAAGCAAGACTACCCATGCTTGCTGACTTCCTACTCAAAGCATCGACCACGACATTGGCCTTCCCCGGATGATATAAGATTGTGATATCATAGTCCTTTAACAGCTCCAACCATCTCCTCTGCCTCAAATTCAACTCCTTCTGCTTGAACAAATATTTCAAACTCTTGTGATCCGTGAACACCTCACAAGACACGCAATATAAATAATGCCTCCAAATCTTCAGCGCGTGAACAATGGATGCTAACTCCAAATCATGAACTGGATAAGTCTTCTCGTGGATCTTCAACTGACGCGAAGCATATGCAATAACCTTGCCATCCTGCATCAACACTGCACCAAGTACAACCCGAGATGCATCACAATACACAGTATATGGCCCTGAACCTGAGGGCAAAACCAACACCAGCGCCTTGGTCAAGGCTGTCTTGAGCTTCTGAAAGCTCTCCTCACACTCATCTGACCACCTGAACATGGCACCCTTCTGAGTCAACCTGGTCATCGGGGCTGCAATAGATGAAAAGACCTCCACAAACCGACGATAGTAGCCTACTAAGCCCGAGAAACTCCGAATCTCTGTAGGTGATGTGGGCCTAGACCAATCCTTGACTGCTGAAATCTTCTTGGGATCCACCTGGATACCCTTGCTGATACAACATGACCCAGGAATGCAACTGAACTCAACCAGAACTCACACTTAGAAAACTTAGCATACAACTGTATGTCGTTCAAAGTCTGAAGAACGACTCGAAGGTGCTGCTCGTGCTCCTCTCGGCTGCGTGGATAAATCAGAATATCATCAATGAAGACAATCATGAAGGAATCAAGATAAGGCCTGAACACTCGGTTCATCAAGTCCATAAAAGTTTCTGGGGCATTTGTCAACCCGAATAACATCACTAAGAACTCATATTGCCCGTACCGAGTGCGAAAAGCTGTCTTAGGGACATCGGATGCCCTAATCCTCAACTGATGGTAGCCAGATCTCAAATCGATCTTCGAAAACACCTTGGCACCCTGAAGTTGATCAAACAAATCATTGATCTGTGGCAATGGATACTTATTCTTGATGGTAACTTTGTTCAATATCCGATAATCTATACACATCCTCATCGACCCATCCTTCTTCTTAACAAACAACACCGGCGCACCCCAAGGCGAGACACTAGGCTTAATGAAGCCTTTATCAAGTAAATCCTGCAACTGTTCTTTCAACTCCGTTAACTCTGGTGGGGCCATACGATACGGCAGAATTGAAATAGGCTGAGTGTCTGGAGCCAAATTAATGCAAAAGTCAATATCCCTTTCGGGTGGCATACCCGGCAGGTGTGCAGGGAATACCTCTGGAAACTCACAGACTATGGGCACAGACTCCATATAAGGAACCTCGACACTAGAATCATGAACATAAGCCAAATAGGCCAAACACCCCTTCTCAACCATGCACCGAGCCTTCATAGATGAGATAACCATGCTGAAAGAATGTCTAGGAGCCCCTCTCCACTCCAATCGAGGCACTCCCGGTGAGGCCAATGTCACAATCTTGGCATGACAGTCAAGAATAACATGATAGGGGGACAACCAATCCATCCCCAAAATAACATCGAAATCGACCATATCAAGGAGTAGAAGATCTACTCTGGTCTCCAAACCACCGATAACCACTGTACATGAATAGTAGACTCGATCTACCACAATAGAATCACCCACCGGTGTAGGTACATATAAAGGAGTAATCAGGGAATCACGAGGCATAATAAGATAATGAGAAAAATATGAGGACACATAGGAATATGTGGACCCCGGGTCAAATAAAACTGAAGCATCCCTGCTGCAAACTGAAACCATACCTGTAATGACTGCATCGGAGGCCTCAGCATCAAGCCTGGCGGGAATAGCATAACATCGGGGTTGGGCCCCACCAATCTGAACATCTCTGGGTTGACCTACTGCGGGTTGTCCTCTACCTCTAATAGCATGACCTCCACCTCTAACTGTCTGGCCTCCACCCCTGGAACCTCGACCTCCACCCCTAGCTGGCTGAGGGAGTGGTGGAGCACTTGGTACGGGAATCATAGCACGGGAACCCTGGTGCTGAGAACCACTTGAGGCTCGGGGACAAAATTTAGCAATGTGCCCCGGACCACCACAAGTATAACATGATCTCGGCTGCTGAGACTGCTGGCCCTGATGTCGACCGGAGTACCCACTCTGAACACTCTGGAGCGGCGGTGCACTTGATAGGAGCTGGTGGTGCACTGCAGGATACTTGGAGTGTTGACTGAAAGGGTTTAGGAGGATGACCCCTACCAAAAGAATCCCTGCCTCCAGATGAGGCACCACTGAACCGGCCCAAATGATGAGGCCTTTTGTCAGACACCTGACCACTACCCTACAATATGACCATCTCGACTCGTCTGGCCACATTGGCCGCCTCTTGAAATGAAATATCACTACCTGTCTCTCTGGCCATCTGTAGTCTAATCGGCTGAGATATCCCCTCAATAAACTTCCTCACCCTCTCTCGATCGGTGGGGAGTATCATGATAACATGTCGGGCCAAAGTGATGAATTGAGTCTCATACTGTGTAACTGTCATAGAACCCTGCTGGAGACGCTCAAACTGCCTTCGGAGATCCTCTCTCTGGGTGACTGGAAGAAACTTCTCCAAAAACAAATCGGAGAACTGGTCCCAAGAAAAGGGCGAAGATCTAGCTAGTCTGGTCAAGCAATAATCCCTCCACCAAGTCTTGGCGGGACCAGAAAGGCGGAAAGTAGCAAAATCGACCCCATTGGTCTCTACGATCCCCATGTTCCGAAGAACCTCATAGAAACTATCTAAGTAATCCTGAGGATCCTCTGAAGATGCACCACTATAAGTAGTAGTGAAAAGCTTGGTGAACCTGTCCAACCTCCACAAAGCATCAACAGACATAGCTGCTCCATCACCAGTCTGAGCCATGATACCTGGCTGAACTACCTCAGCTGACTGAGCTACTGGAGTCTGAATCTGAGGAGCCAACTGCTCCGGAGTGCGAGTAGCGGGAGTCTGGGCTCCTCCCCCAGCCTGAGAGATGGCTGGTGCTGCAGGAAGAAAACTTGCCTAAGCGACACTATCCATGAGGCCCACTAGGAAGATTAGAGTATCTTGGAGTACTGGGGTGGCAATGAATCCCCCGGGGACCTGAGCTGGCCCAACCGGGACTGTCTGGGCAGGAACCTCATTAACAAACTCTACTTGAGGCTCCGCCACTGGGGCTTCTGCTCTGGGCTGAGCTCTGCCCCTACCTCGGCCCCTCGTAGGAGCTGCAACTGGAAGCTTGAGCTGCTGATCAGTGGATGAAGAAGCACGTGTTCTCGCCATCTGCGAGAGAATAGAGTAAAATTCAGTTAGCATTGAGAATTAAAATTGCACGACAGAGAAGAATAGATGTGAAGTCATTCCTAGGCTCTGCAACCTCTAGGGGATAAGCACAGATGTCTCCGTACCGATCCCTCAGACTCTACTAAGCTTGTCCGTGAATTGTGATACCTATGCAACCTAGTGCTCTGATACCAACTTGTCACGACCCAAATTTCCCACCGTCGGGACCGTGATAGCACATAACATTGAACCCGCTAGGCAAGACAACGTTACTAGTTATTCTATATTATTCCTTTATTTTTAGCAACTAGTTAGTGCCATACAAGATCAACGGAAATAAAAGTGCGGAAGAAATATAATCTAACAACCTTTTTAAATACTATCACAAAACCCATAATAACAACTCCCAGAACTTGGTGTCACACTTTCACGGACTATCTACGATTACTACAAATAAGGAATTCGAACAAAAGTAAATACATCTATTTCTGAAATAGCTATAACAGATATAAAGAAGTGGAAGAGGACGCCAAGGCCTACAGACGCCTGCAGGACTACCTCGGTGTCTCCGACTGGGCTGAAGGCAGCCTCCCAGCTCTAATGTCCAAAGGGTCCTGTACCGGGATCTGCACAACAAAAGATGTGCAAGTGTAGCATCAGTACAACCGACCCCATGTACTGAGTAAGTGTCGAGACTAACCTCGCGGAAGTAGTGACGAGGCTAGGACTCAACAATCAAGACAACCTGTACAATTTAAAAATATTCGGAAGAAATAATAACAACAAGAATAACCAGTTAAGTACAAGGGAAAAAAGGGAAACATACTGGGGGAAAGCAATATTAGATAACAGAAATAAAGAAATAAGGCAACAGTTCAATTATCTAAGTAACAACAGGAAATAACAATCACAGAGAAAACAGTGCACGACATCAACCTTCGTGCTTTTACTCTCATCCTCACCGAATAATAATATAAAACCAAGTGCACGGTATCACCCTTCGTGCTTTTACTCTCAGCCTCACCAAATAATAAATAGAAACGGTATGGCATCACCCTTCGTGCTTTTACATTCTCATCCTCACAATAATCAATACACGACATCACCCTTTGTGCTTTACACTCTTCCTCACAATAATCAATACACGACATCACCCTTCGTGATTTACACTCTTCTTCGCCCAAACAATATCAATAGCAGAAGTTTGGCAAGGAAAAATCAACAATATGAATCATAAATCATAACATCCCGGCAAGGGAACAACAATAAAAATATCACTATCCTGGCAAGGGACACATCTATAACCGATCTTGCTCAAGTACATATCTTTACATAAGATTCCTTAACCGAACAAATACTGAAAAATATCCATTACCAAGAATTTCCACCGAATGAACAACCACTAAAGTGAAATTCAAGCTATAACATAGTAAATATCAATGAAGATCACATAATTCATAATTTCCGACTCACGGGCGTGCTTGACACCAACGTACAGGTACTCGTCACCTCACCTATACGTTGAACATGGTATAAACACATAGCAAATAATACTCAACACCTATTCCCTCAAGCTAAAGTTAGGCCAAACACTTACCTCGACTTCCATGACCAAAATCAAGCCTCAATCACCACTTTTCCTTTTGAACTCGACTCCAAATCGGTTGTATCAAGACATAATTGACTCAATAACATCAATAAACGCAAAAAAATTCAATTCCAATACTTTATTACAGATTTCCTATCATTCTTCCCAAAAAATCAAAATTCGACCCCGGGCCTGCTTGGTCAAAACACGAGGTTAGGACCAAAAACCGATCACTCATTCACCCACGAGCCCGAATATGTAATTAGTTTTGAAATCCGACCCCGGAACGAGGTCTAAATTCCAATTATACAAAAAACCCTAACTCTACACAAATCCCTAATTTTCTACCCTTAAGAACATGATTTAGGCCTAAAAATCTAATGGGTGTTAATGAAAATGGAAGAAAATGAATCTTAGAGTACATACCTATGAATTTGTAGTAAGTTCCCTTTCAAAAATCGCCCAATTTGGAGTTTGGAAGAAGAAGTTATGAGTTTTTGAAGAATGCCCGTTTTTGCTACTGTTTTTAAAACACTAGACACTTACTCTATGCGTTCGCGAGCCTTGGCCGCGTTCGCATAGGCTTAATCACCCAGGCCTACGCGTTTGCGGGCCACTGACCGTGTGCAGACAGTGTTATAGGCTACCCATCCCCCAACTCCCCTCCTACTCTATGCGTTCGCGAAGGCTGGACGTGTTCGCATAGAGCAACCTACCCAAAGCTCCTCGTTCGCGTCCCAGCCAGTGCGTTCGGATAGAACAAATCCTGCCCCTTCCCCGTTTATCCTTTGCGTTCGTGTGGGTTACCACATGTTCGCATAGAACAAACACCTGGACACCAGCAAACAACAATAACACCAGATTTTTATAAGTAAAAATCACCTCGACGCCTATCCAAAACTCACCCGAGCCCTCGGGGCTCCAAACCAAACATGTACACAACCTCAAAAACATCCTACGGACTTACTCATGCGATCAAATCGCCAAAATAACATCTTAAACAACGAATTGAGCATAAAAATCAAAGAAAAATCTCAAAACTTTCAAAGTCTCAAATTTTACAAATACGGGTCCGAATCACATCAAACGACCTCCGTTTCTTACCAAATTTTACAGACATGTTGTAAATATCATATTGAAACTGTACCGGGCTTCGAAACCAGAATACGGGCCCGATACCGTAAATTTCAAATATAACCAAATTTCTAAAAACTCTTATAATTTCAGTAAAATAATTTCTTTCAAAAATTCATTTCTCGGGCTTGGGACCTCGGAATTCGATTCCGGGCATACGCCCAAGTCCCATATTTTACTGCGGACCCTCCGGGACCGTCAAATTACGGGTCCGGGTCCGTTTACCTAAAATATTGACCGAAGTCAACTTAAATTTAATTAAAGGCAAAAGTTGCATTTTTCTCAATTTTTCATATAAAAGCTTCCCGGCTATACGCCTGAGCTGTGCACGCAAAGCGAGGTAAAATAAAAGGAGGTTTTCAAGGCCTCGGAACACTGTTTTGACTTGTAAAAATGAGAGATGACTTTTTGGATCATCACAGTAAACAGTTAACCCGTTAAAATTTTTGATATTTACACTTTTATCCCTATGTATATAAATTTGTTACTACATTCTCGCATAAGTAGTTGTACATAAAATGATAGAACTGTCCATAGCTAATAACAGTCGTCTCTGGCTTCTCATGAATTTTGATTGGACACAAATTGATTTCCTCTCTGGGCCATAGTATTACCTTTGTGGATAACAATGTTAATGGTATTGATTGTTCAAAAACTAACAGAGGCAGTTTGACCTATGCATTTCACCATTTGGTATTGATTGTTCAAAAATTTTCTATTTGATTAGTCGATAAACCGCCCGATAATCGTTAATCCAATACCAATCCGCCCGTTTTCTTATTGAATGGCTAGCAGATTATTACATTTATAATCGCTAACCGACAATCCGAACTGTTAGGCGTAATTATCCGTCCAATCCGCATGATAAGCACTCCTAGCCTTAATTATTGGATGCTAAGTTTTGTCACAACTTTACATGTGTATGCGCACTTAAATTTTTTTTTTTTTTGGGTTTAAAATTAGTTGTTACTACCCTTACATTTTATTACATTTCATGGACCATGGTATTTGATTTAGTACAAAATTTAATATGTTAATGACTTTTAGTATGCACTAGAAATGGTAAAAGAAACTAGCAGTTGAAAAGAGTGAAATGCATCACATCATATAGTTAAATTGTAAGATTAATGAATTTAAATAATTGACATTTGTGAAAGTTGACTAGAAATGGTAGATCTAAAAACGCAAAGTATTATAAATCGGGACGGGTGAGTAATATTTAAGTTTTACGCTATTTTACCTTTTAATCAGTTTTCAGCATGTGATTCATCATGTTTGGTGCCTATGTATATCCTGGTTACTTTGCACATTAATTATAATTTATTGTCTGTATAAAATTGTGGCCTCTAATGAGAAAGAAATGTAGTGTCTGTAATGTATGATTTATCTATTAATTTCCAAATTGATTAACTACATTTTTATCCATGTATCTAATGACTACAGGAGATCACATTAGAATAACAGTTACAATTTGAAGTTAAAGCTCACCAAATTTACTTTCTATACAGCTCGCGCATTCAAATGTTTACATGCACCATAGGCTCAACAAAATGTATGAAAGTTACACACATCGCACCTTTTGTTGATCATATTAAAACTTGTGGAAAAAGAAACGGCAAATTTCATCTTGCAAATTTTGTTATTATTAGTCGTATTTTGTTGTAGAACTATTATGTAGATTTTCTTGATATTTTAAGGGTAGAACAAACCTTTTTTTTTTTTTGGTATTAAATAATGCAGATTTTATTTTTGTCCGTCAATAAAAAAAATGTACTACTAGTTGGTTAAATATGTTGGAAAATAACTAGCATTTACTGGCTAAGGAAGGATAATAAATTTTGTACCTCTTCCGATGTTTGCTTTTTGAAAGCATTAATTATATATAATATTGCAGCTCTTTTTAACCCCCCTCCCCCCCTCTGATAAAAAGAATTACAGTAGTTCAACAAAGTCCTAAGTTACTCAATGTTTTATGTTTCTGTACAAACTTAGCTAGCTTATAATATTACGACTTGGTTGATAAAATATCATATATAATTACAGAATACTTATTACCAATATTATTTATTTATAAGTTTAATCTTTTTCTTCTTGAAAACACATATATGAGTAGTAGTCTGGATAAACAAAATTGCATTGCTCTAGTTAAATGATATGTAATTAATGTAAATATTTGGTAGTACTAAATTCTTTCCAAATATCTTGGGTCATCAATGTCTCCTTCCACAAATGCAAAATCTTCCATATTAATTAGAGAATATTTTCATTTTCGTATATAACATTGCCATTCCAAGCCACAAAAAGCATCTCAATATCTACCAAATACTTCCACCTTGTTTGCATATTTGTTGAGGAAAAAAATGACAAGGAAGAAGGTGAAGTTAGCTTTCATAACTAATGACTCGGCAAAAAAAACAACATACAAGAAAAGGAAGAAGGGTATGATGAAGAAGGTGAGTGAATTGAGCACCCTCTGTGGTATTGATGCTTGTGCTATTATTTATAGTCCTTATGAGAACCAACCTGAGGTATGGCCAAACACCATGGGAGCTCAACGCGTGCTCGCGGAGTTCAAGAGAATGCCAGAGATGGAAAAGAGCAAGAAAATGGTGAATCAAGAGAGTTTTATCAGACAAAGGATTACAAAAGCGAGCGAGCAGCTGAAGAAACAAAGCAAGGAGAACAGAGAGAAGGACATGACTGAAGCTATGTACCAGTGTTTGGCTGGAAAAGGGATGCGGAATTTGAACTTGGGAGACTTGAATGATCTTGGTTGGGTTGTTGATCAGAATTTGAAGGAGATTAATAAGAGAATTGAAGCATTTAAAAAAGGGGCTTCCACTTCTTCTTCAGCTGCTGTTGTTTCACAGGCTGCTGCTCCTCCACCAGTTGAGAAAAAACCAGTGGTGGAATTAGGGTTGGAGGGGATGCAGAGGACACAAACAGAGTGGTTTAATGATTGGATGAATAACAACACGAGTGAACATCAGATTGGATTTGGACATGGAGATGAGATGATTATACCTAATTTTAATGATAACCACAACACTAGCATGTGGCCTAATGGTTTCTTTCCTTAGATTTATTTTTCATGTTATGTGATCCCTTCTCCATGGATTTTTATCCTCTACTTAATCCTTATTTTTTGCTTCGTCTATTCGGTATTGATTGTTTAAAATTCATGGAATCAGTAAAAGAAGAAATGATAAATGAAGCTAATGTGGTTAATTGAAATTGACAGTACTTCATGTGCAAGCACGTAACACGAGATAAATCCACGAGTTACTCTTTCATATCAAAGTGCTGATATGAGAAGAAGAAATGGGATGTTTATTTTATTCCTGTTGATATCACATATTTCAAAACATGACCTTACTATTGCTTGTTTTAGAAATATGGACGTGATTTGAATTTGAGAACTTAAAAAGTGTTAACAATATATATCGTTCTACAAAATATACCGTCTGACCATGAATTCCTTGTATTATTGTGAAATTTAGTGGATAATGATGAATAGTAAAGAATATTTTTTATAATGCACCCGATCTGCCTTATTTCCAACTGTATTTCAACTTTATCTCCAACTTAGAATACGTACTACAAGAAATAAGATTTTTGGTGACGACGTTTTGTTGCGACCTCTTTAGTCGCCACCAAAAGTAGTACGATAAGTCGCTCTTTGGGGTAACGACCAACCTAAAATATATTATGTAGCACATTTGTTTTTACTTTTAGTGGCGAGTTTTGCCATTATAAAAGCTAATAATAAAACAATAATAACAATGATCACGCCTAACTCTAGTCCTAAATAGAATACGCAGTAGCTGCACATATAGGGCAGCCCGGTGCACTAAGCTTCCGCTATGCGCGGGTTCTGGGGAAGGGTCGGACCACAAGAGTCTATAGTACGCAGCCTTACCCTGCACTTCTGCAAGAGACTGTTTCCACGGCTTAAACCCGTGACCTCCTGGTCACATGGCAGCAACTTTACCAGCTATGCCAAGGCTCCCCTTCCAGGTCGCTGCACATATAATCAAGTGTAAAAGTCCGGAGTCGAATACCACAGAGAACAAATGCTTAGCTAACATTGTTCAGTATTGCTAAGAAATACAAGTTTAAATAATTTCCTAGGTATAAAGATTGTAATTTTTATTTTAAACTAATTAATTAACAAATACTAGAAGCAGTAAAATTATCAACTAACAAGACTAAGAGTTGGAGACAAGATTAAGAAGATTTAGAATTATGATTTCCCCGGTTGTTGAAATCCTTCCGGCTACACATTTTATAATTTCGCCAATGTATTCTCTACTGATCGTGAGTACTTATGGGATCGCAATTCTCTTCCGATCAACTACCACAATTTATTAGACATATTCTTCCAAACTACGCTAGTTGGTACTAATTCACCGATCACTAAGATCGCACCAATATTTCGTTATTCCTAATCCCACCTTTAAACCCTCCATATTGATTTCTCACATACGTTAGGAGTGATGTTGTTCAACAACTACCTAAATATGTACCCCTTTTCCAAGCAATATATATATATATATATATATATATATATATTAAATAGGCACATACAATTGATGGGCATTCAATCAACATCAATAAACATGTAGTTGAACAAGTAGAGAAATCCAACGTCTCAATTATATAAAAACGTAATAAGACTTCATCCTACAGAAGGTTCCATTAGAAGCCTAGATAAAAAATTAACTATTCATAATAGTATGCAAAACTGCAATACTAGAATTCATAACCAATAATGAAAATAGGAAGAAGGAAGTGAAAAACTCGTAGAAGAATTCTCCGCCTTTCTCCTAGTGTGTTCCTGCCTCCTTAGGTCGAATACCCTCTCAAAAAACGTTCTCCCTCTGAGACATGTTTAGGGAGTATTTATTGGCTAGGGTTTAAGTCTCCCAATCCAAATCCGGGTCGGAGTCTTTTAATTCATGCACTTTTGATCACATGGCCATAGACCTCGCGAGGCCAGGATTTTAGCGCTGTCAGCCTAGCCACAAAGCTGGCTACGCCTGGCCTGTAGCGCGGTCGAGTTGGCTATAGAGCTGGTTATGCTTGGCTTATAGCACGATTTGGGTACTTGGTATTGTTGTGCTCTTTTCTTGTATTTTTATCCCTTTTGTGCAACATTCACTCAACTTTGTCTTGCGATGCTATTACACAAAAAAATAAACATAATTTAGCTCAAACGTCGCACAATTAACCACTAAACTAACAACATGTAAGGCGAGTAATGTATTAAAAATATAGCATTTTGGCCAAACATCACTACCCCACACTTAAGCGTTGCTCGTCCTCATGTCAACCACTAATTCACAATAAACTTGAGCACTTTATTTTCTTTTAGCACATCCGGAGCACACCATACCTATGACTATTGTTGATAGCAACAAATAAACTTTAGCATATGCCTTCAACACACACTTTCCTTTACTTTATGTCATAATTCAAAAATTTATTCAACAACAAGACAACATGCTTATACCAATCCTAGCCTCACAAACCGACTAAATATCACAATGCATTCGTGGCTTGAACACTTATCATTAGAGAGACGTCTAATAATGCCACCTATATCTTGCGAAATCATGTGCCGTCACAACAAGAACAAAGGAGTAAGTCGAATCCACACATTCAAATCAAATGCTCAAATAAATTTTAAGGACTTACATAAATCGAAGAAAATCCTCACTCTCATAAAGAAGTCACATGCATGCACAAAATACCATAGGTTTACCCATTATGTAAACCTCCACTAATGTAGGCTTGCTCGATCTAAAATCATTATGGACTTTTTATGGTTGTAATTGGGCTAAGGGACGGGTAGGATAAATTTAGGAATAGTGACTAACCCTCCTAAGTACTTTTACACATCATAAATTAACTTTAAGAGCATTTTCTTCAACACAACTTCAATCCCATAAACTATATCACCCCCAAAAAATATTTCCTCTCTGTTTAAGCACTACTTTGATTCATACCCACTAGGAAAGACTATATATATGCTTATTTTTCTTTGCTACATATTTTCTTATCTTTTTTTTCTCAACTACGTATGTTTTTCTCTTTTGTAATTTTTCTCTTTTTTACAATTTTTTTGCTAGCAGTGTATTCTTTTACAAAACACGTGCACATTTTCTCTTTCAGTTGTTCCACTCAAAAGTCACCCAAGTTCCCTCCTTATTTTTTCTAGTACTCATTTTACAATTAAAGTGCTTTAAGAGGTACAAGGATCAAAACAATGACAATTCAGAACAAAGGGGTATAGGCTTGTAATGTGGTTACCAAATAAAAGTTTATAGGCTCAAAAAGATTGGCTAGAGATAATTTTATTTGTGGTACACATTAAGATAAAAAAGATCAAATAAAACCTAAATCATTTCTTAAACCGAGTAAAACCTAAAATTTTGCTTCAACTCACTTGCCAGACAAGTTCTAGACTCAAATGCAATAACACGGATTATATAAATTCTCACCACGCATGGCACATGACCTACTAAGGACGGTTTCATTGCGACTCTCAAACAATTGCAAGTATTCATGGTGCCACAAAATATTAAGCATTAAACACAAAGTGAACACAAGCCAAGATAATGAGACATAGGCGTCAAATAGACATGCTATCTAACTCAATAAGGCATCATAAGCAACTTCAAATCATAGGGAAGGTAATACACATGAGAGCCTAGATATGCTACTATCAAACTAGTAGAAGACGCCTAGAAAATCGCATTATTCTCATCCTTTTATTCCCTTAATCCTCTACTCTAAAGATAAAAAAACTACTACCCGGTTCAACCACATTCCGTGGCAAAAAATCGAGGCACAAAGAAAAACCACGAGTGATTACTACTATCTAAAAGAATAACAAGACATATTTTTGGATTTTCTATTTTTTTTAGACTATAAACCTCAAGAAAAATGTCTAGGAGATCCATCATCGGGAAAAGTTCAATATGTTCCAATTTTTCAAAAAAAAAAATTCTTCAATTAAACTAACACAACGAAAATAGCATAGAAAGTCACTCAAACAATCTCCTCACCCCATAATTAAAATTGGGCATTATCCCCAGCGCACATTATAATTAATAAGAGAGTAAAAGAAACTCCCTAGAAGGCCAAAGTCCGAAGCAGTAGCAGCGCACGGGGTACTCAGACTTCTCCCGGGTATTTTTCTTTGTGCGAGCACCCCATACTTAGTTCTAACCATCTAGCTTGTTGTTGCATCCTTCCAATAACTTTGCTTTCCATGATCCTACAAGATAATAAAATGACACTACAAAAGTAATATAATAAAAATACTAATTTAAAAAAACTAAAAAGAAAAAAAAATAGTGCATAATTTAACGCCGCGGGACGGCGTGAATCACTTTCTGCCTCCACCTCAAGCTTATGAATTGAACCCAAGTACTGATTCAAGCTAATGATTATGCTCTTGGGGCGTACAAATTCTTGTGAGTCAAAAATTAAATAAATTCTCATGCATTTTTTGGCCCTCAATCGAGGAGTGTCACCTCTGCCTAGATGATCACGCCCAACTGTGCCTTATAAAAGACAAAGCGATCGTTGCAAATATAATTTGGTTTAAAGTCCGGAGTCGAATCCTCAGAGAACTAACCTACCTATTACAACTCTCAGTGATGCTAATGTAAGCTCAAACACTTTTTCGGGTCTAGTATTTTTATCAATAATTGTTTGGATTTATTAACTAAAGGGACTGATATTAAAAATAAACAATATTTAATATTAAAGATAAATCAATGGTAGAAAGATCTAGGGCAGTGATTTCCCCAATTTCTAGACTAATTATGACTCTTTTGCTATACTCTCACCGTGTTACTCTATGAGAATTATGAGCTATGAGTTATTGCAATTATCTCTCGATCAACTACAATAATTTACTAGAGCATTCTCTCGAACTACTCTAGCTGATAATTTATGTAGCTCTGATTTATCCCCCTAAAGTTTCGTTATCTCTAATCCCACTTTTAAATTCAAATAATGAATCTCTTCAATTACCCAAAAGTGGTGTTGTTCAACAACAATCTAACCTGGTATTCTTTCTCAAGAAACACCAAGCAATTAGGCACGATTAATCAAGGGCTCACTCAATTAATCACCATACAAAGCATCGTTCCACAATCTTAGATTAAACCCGGATCGATTATAACAATATTGAGTCAATGTCATATAACAATTGGTTCCATCAACCCTAGACGGATTGTTTAGATACTCATGCTAAAACACAAAGAAAGCATAAAATAATTCATAATTCCTAAAATAATAACAAAAGATGGAGAATAGAAAAACTCTAATTGTAGCCTGGTCTTCTCACACTTGTTCTTGCCTCCAAAGTCAGCCTAAAAACAAGCTTAACTCCTCTTGGACGAGTTTATAGGGTTTTAAATAGGGGTAGGCTAATTTCTCCCATTTTTACACTTAGGTCCTTGAATTTTCTGGGCGTTTCAGGACTCGACCGCGGCCGTGGCTGATTTGCGTACTTTCTGTCTCGTGTTTTTTTGTCCACCGCGTTCCAGCCGCGGTCGACCGCGGTCGCGGTGGGCTTCAGTCCAACCATTCTTCGCTCTTTTCTTGCTTCTTTTCACTTAGGTTCTTTTTTATTGGCCTTATATTCCCGTGATTGACTCCAAAACGCTCCTAAGTATCTTCCGAACGTGGATTATTTCCTGCAAAGCATAAAAATACTATTTAGAGCATTTTGTTGTCATTTTGCACTTAAAAAAACACTAAAGTGTGATTCATTAAGAGTGTAAATAGCATCTATATAGCCTACTATCAACACCTCATACTTAAACCGTTGCTCGTCCTCGAGCAACACAACTACACTCTACAGGCCTAATCATCACAGGATACCTTCCCTACTCACTATACCCAGAAGACTTCACACATGTAGACTACTTCAGAGTGACATCCTAGCCTCGAGAGTGGACTACTTTACAGCCACGCAATACTTCTAACCAGCTCTCCTACTCTCAGTCAGAGTTCCAGACTTACCTTTCCTTCATGAATCATGTGCCTACTCACTACAGAAGAGACTTATATCATTTACCAATCATACACTGAGGAACTCGAATACGACCTTTCACTCACCCTCAGAAACAAATTCTTATGCCACAAATAACACACCATAGGCTCGCCCGTAGTGTAATACTCGACTAATCGAGCTTGTTCGGTCTAGAATCAAATAGGACTTTATTTGGTTGTAATGTTGGCTGCGGGATGGGTAGGATACATATGAGTATAGTGACTGCACCTCCCTAAGCACTCCACTACATTGTGTACTTTTAAGCTCTTGATTTTGTCAAACCTTCATTCCACGATTACATTATTGTGTTAACCCCTTATTCTTTTAAGCACACTTTTTCTTTTAATAGCCACCACCAATTTGAGATTTTTTTTCTGGTGGCCTATAGTATTGCTTATCAAACAGTGCACTTTTTCATGCTTCCTTAATTCCACTTAATATCCCCAATCAACCACCCCACACTTATATTTCTTTTCATATCCATTACACTCCGAGTGCTTCTAAGAGGTGATAGGGTTCAACAAGATAGGCTATTTAAACTTGGGTCAGGCTTGTAATGTGGTTGCCAAGGAAAACAGGCTTATAGGCGCAATGGTGTTGACTAAGATATGTACCATTAGGTGGGACAAACATATACAGAAGGGTTAAGCAAAGAATGCTATATCACTTTCCAGACCAAACAAGACTACCATTTTGTTTTGTACATGCACAGGGCAAGTTCTAGGCATTGAGTGTTAGCACAGAATACACAAAGTCTCACTCACGCATGGCACATGACTCAATTCAGTTAGGATCATCAGAAACTCTACTTTAAGCACTTGAGCCATTCAGGAACACACAATTTAAGTCCTTGTTAGAGTCGACTAAAGAGCCTAAGTGTCCCACTAAAGTAATCTTTATTCAGGGTATCATAGAGTTAAGGGCCCTATTCCCATCTTTGATTTTTCCGCCCAAGACTCCTAAACTAAAAGGAAAAAACTAACTACACCCAGTTCAAATGAAAACCCTTGGAAAAGAACCGTGGTATAAAGAAAAACCAATGGGGGTTGATACTCTACCTAACAAAGAAAAATCTTTTTGTGTTTTCTCTAGACTCACTTCCCTCAAGAAACAGGTCCATCGTCGGGAAGAGTCCTGGGTAAATAATTTCTTTTTATTTTTTTTCGACTCAAAACCCTCAAGAGACCTGTCGAAAGGTGTCCATCTTCGGACCAAGTCAACACTAATCAATATTTATTCAAAAAAAAAAAAATTCAACTACCAACAAACCAATCAACCTACCAATAATTATATATACAACAACAAACAGTAATCCCCACCCCATAATTAAAGAATTGGCATGTCCCCATGTCAACAACAATAATGCATAGTGAGGTAACGAGACTTCCCTAGTGTTCAGTCTTCATCAGAGACGGTGGTCGGGTCGAGATGACAGGCGCACCGTAAAGCTCAGAGCCATGCCATTATCTTCTTCTCGGACTTTGCACTCTGAGTGGCCAGAGTGTTAACTCTGTCATTCAGGTTATCCACTGAGGTGCGTAAGCCAACAACATCTTGCTCCAAGGTAGATATCCGGTTGCTCCACCGAGGTCGAGATGGGCCCCCCTCATCATAAGGTGTCATTGGCGGGGCGGCATCAGGCACCACCTCATCCTCATCGTCCACAACAATAGGAGTAGGCTGCTCCTTTCCCACTGTGATTTTGCTGGCCCTGAAAGGGGCCTTCTTTGCAAGCTTCCCATCTATGAAACGATTCTCGGGGATATTTGCAGCACGGCACAACCTGGTGACCAGTGAAGGGATGTAGAACCCTTTGACTATCTCAGGAGATCTTATGAACATTTTATCGTGGATTATCCTGGCCACATCGAAGTCATGATGGTTCACAAAACACCAAACCACCACTGCACGAGGTGTACTTATATCGGTAGTGTTGCTGGAGGGCAGCACTCGGCTACAGATGATGGTGAGCCAACATTTAGCTTCCCAAGTGAGAGATTGGGAGTTTAGAGTGATGCCATGCTTTATCCATATGGGCTCCCCTCCCAAACATATTGACCGAACAATGAGGTTCCAAGTGATAGGTGGTGTCTGGTAGGTTTGGTAGTAATCCTCCGCTCCTGAGAAGACCTGTAGGCGGTATGCTCGGCGTATTTCTTCAAGAGAAGCATTTACCCGTGTTCTTCTGACTGTGACTACCCGATTGGCGTGTTCCGGGCAATTCTCATAGAATTCCCGGACTATCAAAATATTCGCCTCCTCCGGTTCCTCAAAGAAGACGTATTACTGGCGTCTCCTCAATTCATGGAACATCTCTGGGTATTCACTATGCAGGGCTGCCTTGTCAATAGGTACTTCATGCACCATCTTCTGGGCTGCCTTTGCTTCAAATCTTTCGTCAGCAGCTTTCGAGACAAACCGAGTAGAGTCAAACTAGCTTGTACTAGCCTGGGTTCTGCGTCCTGGATTGAGACATGGTACCTGACACAACAAGGTTTATTGTCAGAGAGGGTTCAATTTGTGTGACCTCTGGGTGGTTACTTAGACTTCACCACCACGATGGTCACATTACCAATTGTTTTAGCTCAATGTGGCAATTTTTCAAACACATGGTGCGCATAGATCTAGACATGCATATGTTAGCCCACAGTAGTACAAACCCTCCCTAATGTCAACCACAATCTTCTACTAACATCAACCCACTAACATGATTTTCACCCAACAACACCAAATCTTACCACCAAGTCACACTAAATTAATTTACAAAAGAAAAAAAATTATTTTTACCTAGATATGGTGGAGATCTACCATTAACATATACATTATACAAAATAAAAGAAAACAAAGAAAAAAATTAAGAGAGAAGGGAGTTAGTAGACTTACTTGAAGAGAGGAAGAGAGAGAAACCTGGTGGTTGGGGGTAGTGGAGATAAGGGAAGAGAGTGGTGAGTTTGGGGTAGGAGAATGAGAGAAGGGGGGAGGGCAACGTTGGGGAAGAAGAGGGAAGGAGAAGGGGTTTTGTTAAGTTAGGGTTGGGGTATGGATGGGTTAAGAGGGATTGGGAAATAATAATGAAAAAAGTAAAAAAAGTGAAAAAAAAATGAAATTAATACTTACCTGCAGGCGATGGGGTTCGCCGCAGTTGACTGCGGGCGCGGTGAAGGGAGGGGTTGGGAAACAGAAAACCCATGACCTGTCGTGGTCCCGCTTCTGTTCGCCGCGGCCGCGGTGAGCCAGGCCAGACTAGTTGCTTCCTACCGCGGTCACGCCGTGATCGACCGTGGCCGCGGTGACGGTATTCAGATTTTGGTGTTTTTTATTTTTATTTTTTTACCTTACCGGAGTTGTGACATGACCCTGTCTTCTCCCAATATGCACTCATAGTGCCCTGTACACTAGTAAATGGGTTAGTAACATCTACATTACAACAACATCAACACAAAAGAGAAAACAACAGAAAATCATGGGTTGCCTCCCATGAAGCGCCTGATTTAACATCGCGGCATGACGCAGACTCTTGCCATCACTCCTCATTTGTGTATTGGGGCTCCTCCAGAGTTATCACCACACTTTCCCCTTTTTCTTCACTCATACCAAGGTACTGTTTCAACCTCTGTGCATTCACTGTGAATTTGTTCGTCCCATTTTCTGATTCGATCTCTACAGCTCCACTTGGGAACATTTGCACTACTTTGAACGGACCTGACCATCGGGACTTCAACTTACCTGGGAACAATATCAATCTTGAGTTGTATAGTAGCACTAATTCACCGGGTTTGAAGTTTCGATCCAAGATGTGCTTGTCATGCATCAATTTTATCCTTTCTTTATACAATCGAGCACTCTCAAATGCGTGGAACCGGAATTCCTCGAGCTCATGTAGCCCATTAACTCTATTGGTGCCTATTGTTTCCATGTCCAAGTTCAACTACGTCAATGCCGATAGTGTTTTATGTTCGAGCTCAACCGGAAGGTGGTATGACTTACCAAACACCAACTTGTAAGGTGACATACCAATTGGAGTTTTGAAGGCTATGCATTATGCGCACAATGCATCGTCCAACTTCATGACCCAATCTGTTCTTGTTGCATTCACTATTTTTGAGAGGACACTTTTGATTTCCCTGTTAGACACTTCAACCTGCCCGCTTGTTTGTGGATGGTACGGTGAGGCTACCTTGTGGCGAACTCCATACTTCTCCAACAAGCGTGCAAACGCTCTATTGCAGAAGTGAGATCCACCATCGCTGATTATGGCCTGGGGGTGCCAAAATGGGTGAAGATGTTTTCTTTAGGAAATTGGTCACCCCCTTTGCATCATTGGTTGGGGGAACAACTGCTTCGACCCACTTCGAGACATAGTCAACGGCCACCAGTATATACTTGTTACCGTAAGAGCTGACAAATGGCCCCATGAAGTCGATTCCCCACATATCAAATACTTCCACCTCTTGGAATGTGGTCATTGACATATCATGACGAGGGGATATGTTGCCCGTCTTTTGACATTCATCGCATCTTTTTACCCAGGCATGAGCATCCTTGAAAAATGTAGGCCAGTATAGTCCTGATTCTAGTACATTTGCTGCTATTCGGACTCCTCCAAAGTGTCCCCCATATGGCGAAGCATGAAAGGCCTGCAAAATAGAGGGTTGATCTTGCTCAAGGATTCACCGCCGGATCATGTTATCAACACATATTTTGAATAATAAACGCTCATTCCAATAATAATCACGACAATCCCAGAAATTTTTTTTCTTTTGACTCGAGGAGAAATCGTGTGGTACTATACCACATGACAAGTAGTTGGCAATATCATCATACCATGGTGCCTCCTCCATTGTCATTGCCAGTAATTTCTCATCCAGGAAGGTCTCGATGTTATCCCCAACCTCTGTTCTCTTTTCTTCCCCTTCTAACCTTGAGAGGTGGTCTGCCACTTGGTTCTATATCCCCTTTCAATCAAGAATTTCCAGGTCAAACTCTTGTAGCAACAGAACCCAGCGAATCAGGAAGGGCTTTGACTCTTTCTTTGCTATCAAGAACCTAATGGCTGCATGGTCAGTATAAACAATAACTTTTGAGCCAATCAAATATGACCTGAATTTGTCGAAGGGAAACACTACAACGAGCATTTCCTTTTCAGTGACCGTGTAGTTCAATTGTGCACCACTAAGCGTCCTGCTTGCATAGTATATGTGGTGCATAATTTTCTCCTTGCGCTTCTCCAAGACCGCTCCTATCGCATAATCACTTGCATCGCACATCAATTCAAATGGTTGCTCCCAGTCGGGTGCAAAAATGATGGTTGCGGTCACCAGTCTCTTCTTCAGCTCCTCGAATGCCAAGCTACAAACATTAGAAAACACAAAGTGCTGGTATTTTTCAAGTAGCTTACATAAAGGGTTATCAATTTTTGAAAAATCCTTGATGAACCGCCTGTAGAATCCGGCGTGCCCAAGGAAACTCCTCACTGCTTTCACTGAAGTAGGTGGTGGTAGCTTCTCAATCATGTCAACTCTCACATAGTCTACCTCAATCCCCTTTTTGGACACTCTATGTCCCAGCACTATTCCTTCTTGTACCATAAAATGGAATTTCTCCCATTTCAGCACCAGATTTGCTTCCACACATCATTTGAGCACCCTTGTGAGGTTATGCAGACAAACTTCGAATGAATCTCCTACCACGGAGAAATCATCCATAAACACCTACGTAATGTCTTCGACCATGTCGGTAAATATGACTAACATACACCGCTGGAATGTGGCCGGTGCATTGTAAAGCCCAAAGGGCATTCTCCGAAAGGCAAAGATGCCATACGGACATGTAAAGGACGTTTTTTCTCTATATTCCGGGGTTATTGAGATTTGATTGTACCCCGAGTATCCGTCCAAGAAACAAAAGTGGGATCGCCCAGCTAATGTGTCCCATATTTGGTCAATGAATGGAAAGGGCAAATGGTCCTTTCGGGTGGATGCGTTTAGTTTCCTATAATCCATGCAGATCTGCCACCTGGTGACTGTCGTTATTCTCATTTTGTAAAACTGTCATTTCGCCTTTTTTCGGTACACACTGGACGGGGCTCGCCCAATTGCTGTCAGATATTGGATAAGATAATGCCCGCGTCCAGCCACTTTATCACCTCCTTTTTCACTACCTCTTTCATGTTTGGGTTCAACCTTCGTTGATGTTCCTTGTAAGGTTCTTTCCCTTCTTCTAGAAGAATCTTGTGCATGCAGAAGGCCGGGCTGATACCTTTTATGTCTGCCATGGTCCAACCAATGGCAGTTTTGCACTCTTGAAACACTTTCAGTAATTATTCAACCTGCACAGCTAGCAAACCAGATGATATGATAACATGTAAAGTAGAGTTGGGACCCAAGAAGGCATACTTGAGGTGGGATGGAAGTGGCTTCATCTCCACTTGTGGTGGTGTCTCAACTGATGGTTTTGCTGGTGGTGAGGCTCTTTCTTCTAAATAAAAGGGCTCAATCGGGTTCCCTCTTCCAAAATCCTTGGCCTTCGAGTTCCATAACCCACTCTGTCAACCCTTCGCCATCCATTTCCTCTAAATTTGTCAAACAGGCTCCCAATGGATCTTTGGCATTAAGGGTCTAATCTTCATCATCTAGGATCATATCCACCGCCTCCACTAGGGAGAAATTTGCATATTCACTGGGTCTCCTCATGGATTGTTGGACGTTGAATATCACTTCTTCATTGTTCAACCTGATTTTTAATTCCCCAGTATCGCAATCAATCAGTGCTCGCCCAGTGGCTAAAAATGGCCTTTCCAAAATGATGGGAATTTCCTCGTCTACTTGGCATTACAGAATGACAAAGTCAACAGGGAATACAAACTTTTCCACTTGCACCAGCACATCATCAAGAATCCCTGTCGGTCTTTTGACTGTGCGGTTAGCCAGTTGCAACAGCATAGAAGTCGAACTAGCTCTGCCAATGCCCAGCTTTATGTAGATTGCCAAAGGCATGAAGTTTATGCTAGCTCTTAAGTCACACAGTGCTTTTGCAAAACCATAACTTCCAATGGTGCACAGAATGGTGAAACTACCTGGATCAGACATGTTTTGAGCCATGGGTCTAGTCACTACCGCACTGCATGTATGTGTCAAGAGTCACTGTGGACAGGTCGTGAAAATCAAATTTCCGCGACATCAGGTTTTTCATCATCTTTGCATAGCCTGGAATTTCCCTCAAGGCATCCATCAAAGGGATATTCAATTGAATCTGACGAAGCATCTCCATAAATTTCCTGTATTGATCCTCTTTATTTTGTTTTTCCAATATCTGAGGGAATGGTGCAGGCATCACTTTTTGTCCATTGCTTGCTGGCTGTTCTTTGTTGGAATTTTGTGGCACAAGAGGAGCCACTTGTTCTGCAACTTGTTCACTTTCTTTGGCTTAACCCTTTTCAACCTGGGCTTGTTCAACCACCACTTCAGTGAGTTCTCCTGATTCATCTATCTCGACTAGAACTAGCGTGGCTAGCATAGTCTCTCTTCTGGGTTGAGCAAGCTCTTGCTCCCTATCTAAATCTATCCCATTCCAGAGACTGACTTTCATCAGCTGATTCGAGTTTTGCTCCTTTGGGTTGATGTTTGTGTCGGCCGGCAATGCTCCGTGGGGGCAGTTATTTAAGGCCATGAACAGCTGCCCCAGTTGAGTTTCAATCCCCTTTATTGTTGAATCGTGTGTTGCCAACTTTTCCTGCATCTTGCCATTTGTGCCAATGAGTTGTTGCAGCATACCCTTGATCTACACCATGTTGATGTCTTTCTGCTGATAAGGTGGTTGGTATGTCAGCTGTTGCTGGTGTTGCTGCTGATAGCCATGTTGTCTCTAATATGGAACCACTTGGACTTGTGGCCGTACACCTCCAGGTTGTGGTATGTTAGGTCTGTACTGCTGGTTGGGTACTGGCCCCCACTGTTATCATCCTTGCCTCTAACCCCCAAAATTGTTAACATAATTCATATCTTTTCTGGGACCCTGGTTGTCACCTTCTCCACTCTATGAACACACATAAGATTGATTGATGCAAGGGTACACAGTCCTCCATTTGTTGTATCAACGATATGCAATTGCTTTTTACCCATCTCGTCAATCTTCTTCATCAGTATACTCATCTGAGTCATGAGTGTGGCTATGTTCTCTGCATATGAATTATTTGGGTCAAGAGGAACCGAATGCAATATTGGTGTTAGGGTCGTACCTCTCATCATCCATCCTGAATTCTGAGCCATCTTGTCAAGAAGGACCTTGCACTAAGTAAATGTCTTGCTTAGAAAAGCACCCCTAGCCGAAGCATCCACAGTTGCTTTCAAATTGTCCGGTAGCCCCATGTAGAATATCTGGCCGAGCATCTGATCTGGAATACCATGGTGAGGACACTTCACTAGCATCCCCTTGAATCATTCCCAAGTTTACTGCAAGGTCTCAGTGGGCTTCTGCTTGTACTGCAATATCTCATCAATCTGTCTTACAGTCTTGTTGGGAGGGTAGAACTTATTCAGGAACTGCTTGACTAATTCCTCCCATGTGGCAA